>JAJOZX010009775.1:0-152440 GCA_023014485.1 Bathynomus jamesi
TGCCTCTCGAGTTACTACGCTTCACCGAGGGACGCAGACACAGAACCCAATCAGATCGTAATCACTCCCGCACAACGATCGTCAACGGTGAGGCAGGCCATGACGAGGTTGTCTCGGTCGTGAATACTAAGTCTAGAACGCTTTCGCCGCGTGTAGCTCGTTGACCCACGGAGTGAGGAAGTTCTCATCAGCAAAGTCAACTAGCCTCCTCCTTCAGCATCAGCAGTCCTGTTTTCCCACTTTATGCCGCGACAGTTGAAGTCTCCTAAAACTACACACACCTATCCCCTAGCAGGCTACTGAGTTCGGTGTACAAGGCTGTATCCTCCTCGAGGAGGAGATGCGGAGGTCTGTACACCAAGATTAACCTATAGCTCGTCCCTCCCACTTCAGATCGGACGCCAAGCACTCCCGTTCGACGCGGAACTGGCAGTCAACCGGACTCAACGTGTCTCTGACGTATTATACCCACCCCCTCCCCACGGGTGCGGTCTTGCGAAAACATTCTATACCCGGGAATTTCGAACTCCCTAAGTAGTCCCTACGATCAGTATGAATCCAGGACTCGGTGATTAGCAACGATATCCTGGTATTCTGATGCTAAGAGCGCCCGTAGCTCGCAAACTTGTCTGATCGACCTAGCATTAAAAAGCATTGCACGGAGGGAGCTTCCCCTATTCTGACCGCCCCCTAGCACGACCCGTTTCCGAACAGCCAGGGCTGTCGGAGTTGAAGAGCCCCTCACTAACGAGGGGGCAACTCCGCAGGAGAGAGAGAGAGAGAGAGAGAGAGAGAGAGAGAGAAGAGAGAGAGAGTTACAAGGGTTACAAGGAAAGAAGCACCTCAAAAGGCCTTGCGGCCCATACCGAGTAGGTACCAATGGCAACGGGTGCCAGAGAAAAATTAATACACCTTTAAATAGTGTGCAAGATTCGGTCTAACCTTCTCTTCAACTGATCCACAGAGAAACTGTTCACAACTTCTGAAGGTAGCATGTTCCACGTGTCACAGTTTCTTATACGTAAAGTAATTCCCACACACATAGTCCTAAACCGTTTCAAATCCAACTTCCAACCATTGTTGCCAGTTGGGTTATCATTTAAACAAAAGGTTCTAAAATCGACATCGTTCAACCCGTGTAACAGCTTGAAAACCTCGATGAGTTGACAGCACAGCCTCCGAGTTTCCAGCGAAAACAAATTCAGGCGTTTAAGCGTCGATTGTAGCCATATGCCTAACGGAAGGGATTAAACTTGTGGCCCGGCCTGGACTCGCTCCAGCCTCTCAATATCTTTCCTGGGGTGGCCGACACAATCTCCTTGCTCCGAATCGAAATTGCTCCTCATATAGCCCAACAGCTTCTGGGTTTTCTTTTCCAACTCTACGCATTCTTTGGTAAACTTAAGGTCGCTGCTAATTAGCACACCCAAGTCCTTTCCAAAATCAGTGGCCTCGATATTACTTTCCCACATCGAGTAGTCTGACTTCGGAATGCGTAGCCAATGTATATCATCTTGCATTTACCCCAAGTTAACGGCATTTGCCATTTTTCGGAACACTCTCCTATCTACGTAGGTCCCGCACGCAGTCCTCGATCGCTTCGGGCGTCCAACATTGGCCTTAAGCTTCGTGTCATCAGCGAATTTGGCGATCCGACTGACGATGCCAGCGTCGATATCATGTATGTAAATGATAAACAACAGTGGCCCCAAAACGGAACACTGAGGAACCCCGCTAGTGACCGAGGCCCACCTGAGCTAGCCCTTTAATTACAACCCTCTGCGCCGCCTATTCTTCAGCCAGTTTCAATCCACCTACCTATTTCCCCACTGATGCGCAGCGCGCGCACTTTGGCCATTAGCCGGCGGTGAGGTACCATATCAAAGGCTTCTGAAAGTCGAGAATTAAATTATATCAATCGCCCTACTCTTTCATACTCACTCCACATGACGTGGAAAAACTCGAGCAAGTTGGTGAGACACGACCTAAACCGTCTAAACCATGTTGGAGTCCCCAAGGCAGCTTGTAGGAATCCAAATGGTTAACGATCCTATCCGCTATTATCCCCTCTAATAATTAATTACCTTCAACCGAAGTGAGACTAATGGGGCGATAGTTCCCTTGACTTTCGTGATCCCCTTTCTTAAAGATAGGGGTTACATTGGCTTCCTTCCAGTCACCAGGCACCTGGCCCATCGCCAACGATTTGTTGAAGACTGTACCAGGTGGGGAGCCACCTGGTCGCGCACTTCCCGCAACACTGGGGAGGAACTGGTCTGGCCAAGGAGCCTTAAAACGCGCTCAGTTTGTCTATTCCATCGGAACGACTGTCGCGGTACATCCGAACACTATCCAGGTCAGCACCTTCGTGCTGACGCCTGGCTCGGGGATGACGCGAGCGTCCTCCCTGGTGAACACTCCCGCAAAGTACTCATTCAGCACATTGCGATGTCCGCAGCGCGCCGCTGGGGTCCTTTAACGGGCCTATCATGCTTCTAATGGGCTTTCTACTATTAACATAACTGAAGACTCCTTAGGGTTCCCCTTGCAGAGGCTGCCACCCGGGTTCTTCGTTACGTTTAGCTAGCCTAACCTTCGCCTTCCTTCCCTGCACAGGCGGACATACACTCAGTTCTCGTGGAACGATTGGCCTTCGGCCTCCTTACGCAGCATTCCTATTTCGGATAGCCGAAGCGATGTCACGACTGAGCCACTTGGGCTGCGTTGAAGCAGGGTGACCGGTTTTGAGGTATGGTAGCAGACTGAGCACCATAAAATGGTCCCGAAAATGTACTCCACACCTCCCTCAACATCGCCGCCGACCACTGAACCCCATCTCTCCCGGAGACGATGTTGAGGAGTGTCGAGTGCCCATCCCGGAGGCCAACAAAGTCCGCCGTCGTAGATCGAGCGGTGCTGGTCTAATGTGCGGTCTACCTAGCAAAGTGAATCTACCTCTAATTTTTGTGCGGTCTACCTAAGATAATTAGTTCACAGACCCGGAAACCAGAAAAAGAAGAAATCAAAAAGGCGAAAAAAAAATTTAATTCCAGACAGTCACATCTGAGATTTCAAAGAAAACACACACCTGTGCCATTTTTAAATTTTTGTTTTAGTCCTTTTTCAAAATGCGTTTACGTGAATTTTATACAACTGTTAGTGCATCCGACAGAGTGCCGTTACTTTTTTTGCGCGAGCGTGGCCTCATTCGTGAAGTTGCAGACGCTGAACCATGTCATCGTTGTGGCAGGAAATGCAGGAGAAACGTAAGCGAGATAGAGGTGGAGAGTTTCGCCCTATTCTTCGTTGCCCCAAAAAAGGTTCCAAACTTCCGCTCAATAAGGAAAGGAAAGGAATTTTTTTACTTTACAGATTTAATAATAGAGTTCATAGCAATCTGACTGTGTGTGACATTCTAGAATTGATGTTCCTTTTTTTACTCGAAATACCCAAGCGTACTGCAATGACTTTAACTGGAAAGAGCAGTCAAACTATTACGGACTGGTACAATTTGTGTAGGGAGGTGTGTGGTATAGTAGTTTCGCTCCGTTTTAGAGGTCAAATGACTGGTACCGAAAACAATCCAATGCAAATAGACGAAGCCAGATTTGCAGGTCGTAGGAAGTATAATCGTGGCAGACTACTCACTGGCGATCATGCTCCCCTAAGTGAAGATAGTGACGTGGATGTAGACAACAATAGGAACCACGGAAAACGAATAGATGGACCGTGGGTTTTTGGGCTCAGGCAAGAAAAGGAATGTCGCTACTTTTATGTGGAGAGGCGCGATAGGGAAACACTAGTTCCTATTATTGTACGAGAATGCGCAAAAGGATCAGTTATACATTCAGACGAATGGCCAGCTTACGGTAATTTGAATGCACTTGGCTTCAAGCACGCTACGGTAAATCATCAGCATAATTATGTCGATCCGATTCAGGAGCTAATACTCAACGTATCGAACGTTCATGGCTAGATGCAAAGATTCACATGATGAAAAAGATGAGAGGAGTTGGCCGCACTACCTTCCAATCCACATTTGGACCATCTTTCATGGAAATTTTACGGAAAGAACCTGATCAGTTTATAGCCTTTTAAATGATGTAGACTCGCATATTGTTAGGCATATTTTGTTTGCTCCTTTTTTAATTTTTTGTTTACCTTCAATAAAATTTTTTAAATCTTTTAATAAATCTAATAAATAAACAAATATTATATGATTGTTTTAACTAAATAAATTTTAATAAATATCTAATAAAATAACATCTAATAAATAAACAAATGTTATGATGTGATTGTTTTTAAATAAATAAATTTTTATGATATGCTAGTTTTCATTTTTTGAGGTAGACCGCACCTTAGACTGTCGAACGCCGGTAGACCGCACATTAGACCGTTCAAAACGCCGGTAGACCGCACATTAGACCAGCACCGATCGAGCTTACTGCCTCTCGAGTTACTACGCTTCACCCGAGGGACGCAGACACAGAACCCAATCAGATCGTAATCACTCCCGCACAACGATTCGTCAACGGTGAGGCAGGCCAGTGACGAGGTTGTCTTCGGTCGTGAATACTAAGTCTAGAACGCTTTCGCCTCGTGTAGGCTCGTTGACCCACGGAGTGAGGAAGTTCTCATCAGCAAAGTCAACTAGCCTCCTCCCTTCAGCATCAGCAGTCCTGTTTTCCCACTTTATGCCGCGACAGTTGAAGTCTCCTAAAACTACACACACCCTATCCCCTAGCAGGCTACTGAGTTCGGTGTACAAGGCTGTATCCTCCTCGAGGAGGAGATGCGGAGGTCTGTACACCAAGATTAACCTATAGCTCGTCCCTCCCACATTCAGATCGACGCCAAGCAGCTCCCGTTCCGACCGGAACTGGCAGTCAACCGGACTCAACGTGTCTCTGACGTATATTAGTACCCCACCCCCCTCCCCACGGGTGCGGTCTTTGCGAAACATTCTATACCCGGGAATTTCGAACTCCCCAACGTAGTCCCTACGATCAGTATGAATCCAGGACTCGGTGATAGCAACGATATCCTGGTATTCTGATGCTAAGAGCGCCCGTAGCTCGCAAAACTTGTTCCTGATCGACCTAGCATTAAAAAGCATTGCACGGAGGGAGCTTCCCCTATTCTGACCGCCCCTAGCACGACCCGTTTCCCGAACAGCCAGGGCTGTCGGGAGTTGAAGAGCCCTCACTAACGAGGGGGCAACTTCCGCAGGAGAGAGAGAGAGAGAGAGAGAGAGAGAGAGAGAGAGAGAGAGAGAGAGAGAGAGAGAGAGAGAGAGTTACAAGGGTTACAAGGAAAAGAAGTACCTCAAAAGGCCTTGCGGCCCATACCGAGTAGGTACCAATGGCAACGGGTGCCAGAGAAAAATTAATACACCTTTAAATAGTGTGCAAGATTCGGTCTAACCTTCTCTTCAACTGATCCACAGAGAAACTGTTCACAACTTCTGAAGGTAGCCTGTTCCACGTGTCACAGTCTTATACGTAAGTAATTCCCACACACACTAGTCCTAAACCGTTTCAAATCCAACTTCCAACCATTGTTGCCAGTTGGGTTATCATTTAAACTAAACATGGTTCTAAAATCGACATCGTTCAACCCGTGTAACAGCTTGAAAACCTCGATGAGTTGACAGCACAGCCTCCGAGTTTCCAGCGAAAACAAATTCAGGGCGTTTAAGCGTCGATTGTAGCCCATATGCCTAACGGAAGGGATTAACTTTGTGGCCCTGGCCTGGACTCGCTCCAGCCTCTCAATATCTTTCCTGAGGGTGGCCGACACAATCTCCTTGCTCCGAAATCGAAATTGCCTCCTCATATAACCAACAGCTTCTGGGTTTTCTTTTCCAACTCTACGCATTCTTTGGTAAACTTAAGGTCGCTGCTAATTAGCACACCCAAGTCCTTTTCCAAATCAGTGGCCTCGATATTACTTCCCAACATCGAGTAGTCTGACTTCGGAATGGCGTAGCCAATGTATATCATCTTGCATTTACCCCAAGTTAAACGGCATTTGCCATTTTTCGGAACACTCTCCTATCCTACGTAGGTCCGCACGCAGTTCCTCGATCGCTTCGGGCGTCCAAACATTGGCCCCAAGCTTCGTGTCATCAGCGAATTTGGCGATCCGACTGACGATGCCACGTCGATATCATGTATGTAAATGATAAACAACAGTGGCCCCAAAACGGAACACTGAGGAACCCCGCTAGTGACCGAGGCCCAACCTGAGCTAGCCCCTTTAATTACAACCCTCTGCCGCCTATTCTTCAGCCAGTTTTCAATCCACCTACCTACTTCCCCACTGATGCGCAGCGCGCGCACTTTAGCCATTAGCCGGCGGTGAGGTACCATATCAAAGGCTTTCTGAAAGTCGAGATAAATTATATCAATCGCCCTACTCTTTCATACTCACTCCACATGACGTGGAAAAACTCGAGCAAGTTGGTGAGACACGACCTAAACCGTCTAAACCCATGTTGGGAGTCCCCAAGCAGCTTGTAGGAATCCAAATGGTTAACGATCCTATCCGCTATTATCCCCTCTAATAATTAATTTACCTTCAACCGAAGTGAGACTAATGGGGCGATAGTTCCCTTGACTTTCGTGATCCCCTTTCTTAAAGATAGGGGTTACATTGGCTTCCTTCCAGTCACCAGGCACCTGGCCCATCTCCAACGATTTGTTGAAGACTGTAGCCAGGTGGGGAGCCACCTGGTCGCGCACTTCCCGCAACACTCTGGGGAGGAACTGGTCTGGCCAAGGAGCCTTAAACGCGCTCAGTTTGTCTATTCCATCGGCAACGACTGTCGCGGTACACCGAACACTATCCAGGTCAACACCTTCGTGCCTGACGCCTGGCTCGGGGATGACGCGAGCGTCCTCCCTGGTGAACACTCCCGCAAAGTACTCATTCAGCACATTAGCGATGTCCGCAGCGCGCCGCTGGGGTCCTTTAACGGGCCTATCATGTTTCTAATGGGCTTTCTACTATTAACATAACTGAAGAACTCCTTAGGGTTCCCCTTGCAGAGGCTTGCCACCCGGAGTTCTTCGTTACGTTTAGCTAGCCTAACCTTCGCCTTCACTTCCCTGCACAGGCGGACATACACCTCAGTGTTCTCATGGGAACGATTGGCCTTCGGCCTCCTATACGCAGCATTCCTATTTCGGATAGCCGAAGCGATGTCACGACTGAGCCACTTGGGCTGCGTTGAAGCAGGGGTGACCGGTTTTGAGGGTATGGCAGCAGACTGAGCACCATAAAATGGTCCCGAAATGTACTCCACACTCCCTCAACATCGCCGCCGACCACTTAACCCCATCTCCCGGAGACGATGTTGAGGGAGTGTCGAGTGCCCCATCCCGGAGGCCAACAAAGTCTGCCCGTCGTAGATCGAGCGGTGCTGGTCTAATGTGCGGTCTACCTAGCAAAGTGAATCTACCTCTAATTTTTGTGCGGTCTACCTAAGATAATTAGTTCACAGACCCGGAAGCCAGAAAGAAAAAGAAAGAAATCAAAAAGGCGGAAAAAAATTTTAATTCCAGACAGTCACATCTGAGATTTCAAAGAAAACACACACCTGTGCCATTTTTTAAATTTTTGTTTTTAGCCCTTTTTCAAAATGCGTTTACGTGAATTTTATGCAACTGTTAGTGCATCCGAACAGAGTGCCGTTACTTTTTTGCGCGAGCGTGGCCTCATTCGTGAAGTTGCAGACGCTGAACCATGTCATCGTTGTGGCAGTGAAATGCAGGAGAAACGTAAGCGAGATAGAGGTGGAGAGTTTCGCCCTATTCTTCGTTGCCCCAAAAAAGGTTGCCAAACTTCCGCTCAATAAGGAAAGGAAATGAATTTTTTTACTTTACAGATCTAAATAATAGAGTTCATAGCAATCTGACTGTGTGTGACATTCTAGAATTGATGTTCCTTTTTTACTCGAAATACCCAAGCGTACTGCAATGACTTTAACTGGAAAGAGCGGTCAAACTATTACGGACTGGTACAATTTGTGTAGGGAGGTGTGTGGTATAGTAGTTTCGCTCCGTTTTAGAGGTCAAATGACTGGTACCGAAAACAATCCAATCCAAATAGACGAAGCCAGATTTGCAGGTCGTAAGAAGTATAATCGTGGCAGACTACTCACTGGCGATCATGCTCCCCTAAGTGAAGATAGTGACGTGGATGTAGACAACAATAGGAACCACGGAAAACGAATAGATGGACCGTGGGTTTTTGGGCTCAGGCAAGAAAAGGAATGTCGCTACTTTTATGTGGAGAGGCGCGATAGGGAAACACTAGTTCCTATTATTGTACGAGAATGCGCAAAAGGATCAGTTATACATTCAGACGAATGGCCAGCTTACGGTAATTTGAATGCACTTGGCTTCAAGCACGCTACGGTAAATCATCAGCATAATTATGTCGATCCAGATTCAGGAGCTAATACTCAGCGTATCGAACGTTCATGGCTAGATGCAAAGATTCACATGATGAAAAAGATGAGGAGTTGGCCGCACTACCTTCCAATCCCATTTGGACCATCTTTCATGTAAAATTTTACGGAAAGAACCTGATCAGTTTATAGCCTTTTTAAATGATGTAAGACTCACATATTGTTAGGCATATTTTTTTGCTCCTTTTTAAATTTTTTGGTTTACCTTTCAATAAAAATTTTTAAATCTTTTAATAAATCTAATAAATAAACAAATATTATATATGATTGTTTTTAACTAAATAAATTTTAATAAATATCTAATAAATAACATCTAATAAATAAACAAATGTTATGATGTGATTGTTTTTAAATAAATAAATTTTATGATATGATAGTTTTCATTTTTGAGGTAGACCGCACCTTAGACTGTTCGAACGCCGGTAGACCGCACATTAGACCGTTCAAAACGCCGGTAGACCGCACATTAGACCAGCACCGATCGAGCTTACTGCCTCTCGAGTTACTACGCTTCACCCGAGGGACGCAGACACAGAACCCAATCAGATCGTAATCACTCCCGCACAACGATTCGTCAACGGTGAGGCAGGCCAGTGACGAGGTTGTCTTCGGTCGTGAATACTAAGTCTAGAACGCTTTCGCCTTGTGTAGGTCCATTCACCCACTGAGTCACGAAGTTCTCATCAGCAAAATCAACTTGCCTCCTCCCTTCAGCATCAGCAGTCCTGTCTCTCAGTTTATGCCGCGACAGTTGAAGTCTCCTAAAACTACACACACCCTGTCCCCTAGCAGGCTACGGAGTTCGGTCTACAGCGCTGTATCCTCCTCGAGGAGATGTGGAGGTCTGTACACCAAGATTAACCTATAGTTCGTCCCTCCCACGTTCAGTTCGACGCCAAGCAGCTCCCGTTCCGATCGGAACTGGCAGTCAACCGGACTCAACGTGTCCCTCACGTATATTAGTACCCCTCCTAGCTCCACACGGGTGCGGTCCTTGTGAAACATTCTATACCCGGGAATCTCGAACTCCCCAACGTAGTCCCTACGATCAGTATGAATCCAGGACTCGGTGACAGCAACGATATCCTGGTATTCTGATGCTAAGAGCGCACGAAGCTCGCAAACTTATTCCTAATCGACCTAGAATTAAAAAGCACTGCACGGAGGGAGCCTTCCCTATTCTGACCACCCCCTAGCACGACCCGTTTCCCAAACAGCCAGGGCTGTCGGGAGTTGAAGAGCCCCTCACCTTCAGGGGTCACGCTGGCTTCCCTCCAGTCACCAGGCACCTGGCCTGTCTCCAACGATTTATTGAAGACTGTAGCCAGGTGGGGGAGCCACCTGGTCGCGCACCTCCCGCAACACTCTGGGGAGAAACTGGTCTGGCCCAGGAGCCTTAAACGAGCTGTTTGTCTATTCTATCGGCAACGACTGTCGCGGTACATCGAACACTATCTAGGCCAGCACCTTCGTGCCTGACGCCTGGCTCGGGGATGACGCGGGTGTCCTTCCTGGTGAGCACTCCCGCAAAGTACTCATTAAGCACATTAGCGATGTTCGCGTCGGAGGTCCCCTTGCAGAGGCTTGCCACCCGTAGTTCTTCGTTACGTTTCGCTAGCCTAACCTTTGCCTTCACTTCCCTACACAGGCGGACATACGCTTCAGTGTTCTCATGGGAACGATTGGCCTTCGCCCTCCTATACGCTACTTTCCTATTTCACGGCCGCAAAATGGGAGAGTGCAATGCAATTGCAAGTGCTGCAAGATGTTGCAAGAGTGCCAAGGCACCCCCACCCCATTTGTTGCAAGGCACGCCATAGTGCCAACAAATAAATAGACATTGTTTTTGTTCCTATGATGCGTGACTTTACGAACACCCTATATATATATATATATATATATATATATATTTATATATATATATATACTGTGTATATATTATATATATATATATATATATATATATATTATAGTGAGTATGTAGCGGTTGTCCTTTTTCATAGCTCTACGGTTGCGGTTGCGGAGCTTACAAATAAAGCTCTGCGCGGTTGCGGTTGCGGTTATGTACCCTATCACATCATAATATTACCTAAGAATAAACAGCACAATTAAAATATCGCGTTTTAGCCACACTTTTCACAGTCTACAATATAATGACTATAATCTAAACTGTAAAAAGTGTTTCCAGGATGCGGGACGATGACCCAGCGCGTTTTGTATCCCACCAACCACTTTCCCCAACCACCGCCCATTCGAGAGTGGTGTACATTATATATACTATTTAATTCTTATATTTAAATTGAATTGCTGGGAGACTGTATTTCAAAAATAAAAGTTTTTCAGCTTTGTCCCCCTTCAGCGTATTCCTTTTTTCATCGTAGATGATCCCTGCTCTACTAAGTAATTAATTGTTCACTAGGAACACTTGAGGGAGGACATCCAAGGACGTTTTTGCACCTTTGAGTGAAGGCATAAGGTAATACAGGAACAGCATTTGACGACGTTTATAGCATTTACAGCCATTACACTAGCAATTATAGCACTTGGTTGCCCAAGTAAGAAGATATCCTCAAACAACCACAATAACCGCACTGATAAATGCGGTTGCGGACAACCGCTACATTACTAATATACAGTGTGTATATATATATATGTATCTCGGATGATTTTTTTTAACATCTGACACTTTAAAAGGTTTGTATTTTTTTTAATTGAGCGAAATAAAAGGGTGAAATTTTTACTGTACCTTTTATACACACATCGGGAATTATTCTTCTAGCGGAATATCATGGCTACCAGCATCACCAGATCTAAACCTCTGTGACTTTTATCTGTGGGATTATTTAAAAAGATAGTGTGTTTAAACAGAATCCACACACAGTATAGAAGAATTGAAAGCGTCAAATGAACGAGAAATTTCTCAGATTTCAACAGATACTATGTTCAGAGTATTGCAAAATTTTGTTATTCGTGCATGGAGTTAATGAACTGAGCGGACATCACATAGAGCATGTTCTGCACTAGGGGACTAATTCCCCATTTATAGAGAAGGTACAGTAAATATTTCATGCTTTTATTTGAAGTTAATAAAAAAAAATTAGGAACTATTTAAAGTGTCAGATGTTTACAAATTACCCGACACGCAAGAGTATATTAATCAGTATCGTTATGGAGCAAATAGACTTCATGAATAAAATAAAACATTAATTTTGATAAACACTCTTTTATACGACATTCAAAGAATTTCCTACACATTCACATCATTGATCAGTCTTCTACATTTGAATATTTCTTTTGAACTATGACCTTAATTCTTTACCATGCATCTCTCTAATAGCAACTTATGTCGCGCACACACACACACACACTTCTGACATTTCTCTTTCATCATTCAAGGATAATTTGTTTTTATATCTAGATTGAAATGTCAGATAGAATTGTAAAGATTCTGTTATTGTGTCACGTCACAAAAAATTAATAACAATATTAAGTTTCTCATATTTTCTTCAACTTAGTATTTATACCTGTAGAGGTGGACCTATTTACATTTCGTCCACACTCTAATAACTTTAACGTAACTCGACTTAACCCTTTAAGGACGAGTCCGCAGCATATGCGGTCATTCACGTTACCAGAACGTATAGGTTTTATTGTCATTCAAAACTAAATATTTTAGTAACTAGTCACTGAAATGATACACATTTTGAAATCCTTTCCCGACAACTAAATGACATCTATATATAAACACGTAGAAACATTTATAGAAACGAGGCATTGTAGTACAATTTATATTATTATTTCTGGTGGACCTTAAGGTACCATCCATCGTTAAAGGGTTAACCGGACATAATGTAACGTTAGGTTAGATTAGGTTAGCTCTGCGAGGTTTGGCTACACCTATCTTAGCCTCACCTAACCAAGCTACGTAGCGTAACCTAGCAATCTTTCTCTCGACTTGACATTTAATCGACAAGTTTTTTAAATTAGATTAAGTTAGGTTACTGGAGTGTCGACAGAATGTCTCGTCGACGAAATAGGTATTGGTCCCTCAATGGAACCCCACAAAAACTTGTCAACACAATGTCTTTTAGACGAAACGTTGCACGGCCATCCTCGGTGTTCTCAATCACTCGGTGGTAAGTCGTGACTTCTATTGTATTAACGACTTCAGGCTTTCTTATTAATAGCATTACTTTATCAACTTCACTTCAGAATACCCAATACCCAATACCTTATACCACGAATTTATTTCCTCTTCATTAACATTAAGTGTGAATTTATCATGAAAAAAATTTAAATTTACTGTAATATATATATATATATATATATATATATATATATATATATATATATATATATATATATATATATATATTATACGACAATTATACATATAGCATTTTAACCTTATAGAAAAGCGAAAAATGGGGAAATGTTTTTGTCCAACTTTAGCCAAGAAGATTATTATTTTTGAGTGTTTAAAACTTCTTCAAACGATTTTAAGAAAACTTTTCCGCATAAAAGACGACAAAAAATAAATGAAAAAGCCAAACAAAAAATATATATGAAAAAGCAAAAGAAAAAAGTAAAGAAAATGCCAAAGCAAAAGGCCAAATCTTTTGAGCAAATAATTTGTAAGTATGACAAAGTGTTGATAACGAAAATGTATAATTTTATGTAATGCGTAATTCTTATGAGGTGTAATGAACACGAATAAAAATTCAACACACTTCTCTCATCTAAAGATAAGATCCAACATTTTGTTTGTTTTTGTTTGTTTGTTTGTTTGTTTCGAAGGATGCTTTTGATACGTAACCCTTTCGGAAGATGTTATGACGAAGTAAACTTAAAAAATTACATTAACACACGGCTGAAAATTTGTTGTTTATGAATACACTGGATGTAATTGTTTCCCTCTGAGACGAACAGTAAACATACGTTAACCCCGTGGTAATGAAACCCCGCAGCTTCCTCTTTTTGTTCTTCAAAGAGGGCCGGTAAAAGGATGCGTAGATCGTGGCTGTAAGTATGCATGTGGTTTGTGCGGAAAAGCCTTCGATGAAGGAGAATCTCTTTGTGTTTGCGTGTCCTCATAAGACAAAATCAACAACAATCAATGGAAAATTACATTCTCATTTACTTTCGCGTTCATTTCATTCCTCTCTCTTTCGTACGAATTAAATTTTAAGTTTAGAAAAGGGTTCACTCTTCTTTAATTAAACGCAAACGAATTTTATCCTTCATAATCCACTAATTCCGTGCAGACGTCCTTCGCATTTCTTTATTGTACTTCATAAATACGGTAAATAATAACTAAAACTTAAACATACTATACCTACAAATCTATCTACAGAAGGTTGCCAAAAGTAGACATACATTTGTTTTGTTTTTTCCATAGTTTTTTATTTGATAATAAAAGTCAATAAATAATAATAAATTTATTGAATCAAATACTGGGAATAATGTTGCTTTTCTTTTGCATTATGTAAAGGTGACACGCGTTCTGGCATTCCAGTGATGAGATCCGTCATTTATTCCCGAGGACAATCATCGTGGTGTCTTCTTTACCTTTGGCAACCTTCCGTACGATAGTGTACATCAGAATCCAACGGGATCTACACACCCATCTGATCGACGAGACACAACAATGATACTCTGAAATAAAGGCTAAAAATCTTTCATAAATCTAGCCTATGCTAGCCAAATGTAACCCACATTAACTCGTAGATTTTACGTCACGTAAATCAAATGTAGTTAGCCCGAATCCAACAACATCAATAAGAATACACGAAAACGCAAAACGGGGGTAAAAATCAGGATAATAAAAAAAAAAATCCCATTTCTTCTTAACTTTATATACTAAATGCCGAATACGAAGTTTTTCAATTTTTAAACTACATAAAGAGCAATTCATAAATATACAAGATAAGATCTCTCAAAGTGAGACACTCGATCATCTACAACTGTACGAGAAGTTCTCGAATAATCTTATATAATATTCAACAAACTTAAGAAACAAACATCTCCAACAGCAACAAACTTAAGCGGAAATAGCTTGGAAACGCTAACCCGAAAGTTCCCCCATAAGAATGAAATTAGGGGCAAAAGGCCGTAAGTAGATAGACCCAAACTTGCATCCAGACTGGAAGTATCTTTCAGTATCTCGTTTTCTATTCAAATGCCGCCGCGGAGACTAAAAAAAAAAAAGAAGCTTTTCCACGATCCATAAAGTTTCTCGTAATAATGAGATTATTATTATTATTATCAGTATTATTATTATTACGGAAGCTACAAGATGGTTATGAAATAATGGAATTATGATTTATATAATGTATAAAGTTTGTAATATAATTATATTTTATTTTTCATGTCCCATAAAATTTTTAATCGAATTAATATTTATTTTCATATATTTTCAAATACTATAAATTTAATATTAAATAAAGTGCCAATGACATGAATAATTGGCACTAAGATATAAATATAAAATGATGCTAACTTTAAAGAGAAAAATTGATGCATATAGACCAAAGCCCATGCGCGAGTTTAAAAAGAAAAATAAAGTTTTGAGTTTCCCCATTTGAGAGGAAGAAAATGTGATTTTCGAGTGTGATCTTTATTTTCGGTTTAAATACATGTTCCAAAACGGATTCCCGAAAGGAATTGGAAAATAAATTATGAACTTTACACTGAAAGATCAGTGGTGATTGAGTCATTAACTGACCACGATGTAATATTAACAGAATAATAAAACCATTTTCCCGTCACGTCTCACTTTTAAATTTTAAGGTTGTTTTTTTTTTCCTTTGACCATTTTTAAAACTAAGCGACGCGCTATCATATCCAGGATGGACATAAAACTTCTCTTGCTGACTCTGAACAAGAAGGGCAGTCATGTTCCCGCGAAAGGTCGAGATTTCTGATAAATATTTCATGGCTTTTATCAGTCCTGTATATACATTTTTCGCATGAGACTTACTTTGCCCGATTACAAAACACACACACACACACACACACACACACACACGAAATAATACTCTTAACATATAAAAAACTCAACTCATCCTAATAGTATCCGAGACAAAATAGTACTGCAGTGTTTCAGGGTACATCATTTCAAAATACAGCTGTAGGTATGTAAAGATCTTGCATTGGAAATGCTACCAAAGTAATCTTTTTCTTTATCGTAAAACTCAAGAAAATGACTCATAACAGCATTAAAAACTCTTCGTCTGATTCGCATAATCGGAATGAGTCGAACCTCTGAACATAAAGAGTTTTTTATATTTTTAATAATTTTGTCCGTACTGATGGAGATATTGTATGATACATTTAAAATACAAATTCATTCAATTATAATAAATCTGTATCGTGTACAGCTAATAAAAACGTGCTGCTATATCTTTAAAAATGACAGTGTATTAGCCATTAATTTTCTCTCTATAATAAGATTTACTATACTCGCATCGTCAATATTACCACCACGCGTCTCAAAAGAGAACTCCGAATGAAAATAAATAACGTATACAGTATAAATGCTTTCATTCGAAAACAAAGATACTAAAAGATAATAAGCATCATTTTGTGTATGTATATTATTTAAATTTATCTTCGTTGCTTCCAGAGACATTTTATATATATATATACAGGGTGTTTATAAAGTCCCTATCTATTTCAGTGAAAACGTAGTAAAAAGGGTAAAATTCAATAACATTATAATAGAAGGCATACATCTAATGAATACTTAAGCATTTGATTCTACATGAGCACCATCAGTATCTCTACAGAGTTCGAATCTGTCAGCAGCATTGCGGAACACATTTTGGAGCATGACGGGGGTTATTTTTGTAACTGCTGCTGTTACGATACGAGCACGTAAATCTTGCAGATCTGTAACCCTCGCTTGATAGACGTTTGATTTGATAAAGGCCCATGCAAGGAAATCCAAGGGCGTTAGGTCAGGAGATCGGGCCGCCCAGGGCCTGTTGCCTCCACGTCCGATCCACCGATTTGGAAATCGTTCATTTAGGTACTCCCGAACAATGATTGCGTAATGACAAGATGCCCCATCTCGTTGAAAGACGACGGTGTTTAAAATGCCATCTGAATGAAGCTGAAATAACCCCTGTCATGCTCCAAAATGTGTTCCGCAATGCTGCTGACAGATTTGAACTCTGTAGAGATACTGATGGTGCTCATGTACAATCATATGCTTAAGTATTCAATAAATGTATGCTTTCTATTATATTATTGAATTTTACCCTTTGTGCTATGTTTTCATTGAAATAGATAGGGACTTTATAAACACACTGTATATAAAATTTAAAATTTTCTTTCAGTATACAAAGTAGTTTAATTTCAGAACTGATATGATGACGTCACATAATTCATATTCAGTCACAGACAAAATTCCGCGTGCCAGAGAAGACATTACGTACAGAAAATAAGGCAGAAGGAATTCTTTCCGTGATTGAACATGAATTATGTGACGTCATCATGTCGGTTCTGAAATTAGGTTGCTTTCCATACTAAAAGAAATATTTAAATACAAAAATAAAAACCCTTCCATCAGCTTGTTTGTCCTGTGCACTCACAATCATACACAAAATTGTGTTTGTAAATTGTCTGTGCCCGAGAAAATAGAACGACCAGCTAAATGAAGGCGAGAAGCGGATTTTTACCTACTGTAAAATGAACTGAATGTTTATTATTAAAGGTAACCTCAATATTTTTCTTGCTTTTACCAAATATATCTACGTTCCTCCAGTGGTATTTGATGAACTTCGTACAGCAGTTAATATACAAGACCTATACAAGCACTTTCCTGCATATTTTTTTTATGCAGGAAGGAGGAACCAAGGGAGAATGCCCACAAAAACGCCCCCACCCCCATACAGGAAGAAAAGAGCCAAAATCAAGGTTCGGGGTTTCCGAGATGCCTGGCATTCTGCTTTTGAAAGATTGGAGGTCATAGACAGGGGGAAAATGGATTCAGGAAGATCGTTCCAGAGTTGACCCGTTGAGTAGATGAAAGGTTGTAAAATACCGATTAACCCTTGCGTTAGAGAGTTGGACGGAAAAGGAATGAGAAAGTGTCGAAAGTCTGGTACTGCGTGCTCTCCTTAAAGGAGGAGGCATGAGTTAGAGAGTTCATCAGAACAATATCCGTTGTAATAGCGATAGTAAAGAGAGAGTGAAGTAACATTGCGGCGAAGAGAGAGGTACTGAAAACAGTCAGTAAGAGGCGGAGAATTGATGAGACGAAAAGCCTTTGATTCCACCCAGTCAAATATACCTGTGTAGGTTCAGCCAACCCACATTTGAGAAGCGTACTCCATACAGGGGCAGACAGAGACAGCAACTGAATGGCGGTGAAGAAACTGCGGAGCCGGTACAACAAACCTCTTAGAAGCTGTTTTAGAAAGAGAGTATATGCGATCTCTCCAGGAACGATCACGAGAAAAGGAAACGCCAAGACTGTTAAGAGAAGAGGAAGGATTGAATTGTGTATTGTTGAAGGTAAGGGGATAGTCGTGTGGAAGATTGTGACGAATGGAGAGATGGAGGAACTGAGTTTTTGAGGCATTAAAAGCCACAAGGTTTTCTCTGTCCCAATCAGAAATAGTAAAAAGATCAGAGGTCAAGTGTACCATAGCCGTCCCACGCGAAGCATGGTGTGACCTGTTGAGAGGAGCGCTTTGCGAAACGAGTGGAGAAGTGAGGAGTGGAATCATTGGAAATGGAGTGGATAGGACAGAAGTGCGGCTTAATAGATCATTGATAAATAAATGTAAAAGAGTGGGTGACAGGAAAGAACCCCGAGGAACACTATTTTTAATAGCTTTCGGAGAAGAACAGTGTTCATTTACAACCGCAGCTATGGATCGGCTGGAAAGGAAATCAGAGATGAAGGCACAGAGAAGGATAGAAATCGAAGGAGGGCAGTTTGGAAATTAAAAATTTGTGCCAGACACTAAATATCAAGCGACAACGTGAATTTTTATCAAGCGAATTGTTACAAAAAATTATCATCACAGGCTGAACATGTTACCTTCTGCATTGGAAGCACTTTCATTAAACGAGGAACTTAGAATACTATATTAATATTCTCACCTACTTTATCCTTATCCTAATGTCTAAAATTTCCTAAATTGAAGCGGCATTCATTAAAAAAATTATAATAAAGTTAAAATTCGAAGTTGTTGTTGTTGTTGTTGTTGTTTAGCCGATCAGCCCACCCTGATCGAGCAAGCCGGCGGCACGCAGGTAACCGATCGCCCTCTCCGGAGTGGACCAGAGGTTCAGCGCACTAGTGATGTTGTGCTGTGTTCGTTGTTGTGCTAGAGCGGTACAGTCTGTCATAATGTGTTCAATTGTTTGTGGTGTGTCCTGGCACAGGTGGTAGGTGTCGTCTATGGAGTTGTCTAGTCTGTGTTTATATGTCCGTAAGTTGGGGTGATGTCCACATCGGAATCGTGCTAAGTTAACTCGATCCGATCTGCTCAGGCTGATCTCTGACCTGTTAATGGGTGGCGGCTTCGCACCTAGGACCGCATTCGGACCGAGTCGTGTCAGTGCTTTGTGGGTTAGGTGTGTGTGTATGTGTTTTCTGTACTGTGTGATGTCTGTGGGGCGTGGTATGGAATGGAGTATTTGGTTATAATGTCTCTCTGGTGTTACCTTAATGGTGCGAGGTGTTGGTGCATGATTGTACATGTAATGGCAAGGGTGTTGTGGGTTAGTTGTCGCTGCTGCCATGAATTGTGTTCCCCTCATGTCTAAATGTTCCCTAACTTTTAGTATTTTTGTTTCTGTGTGCAGATGTTCTATTGGTGTTGTTTGAGTGCATCCTGTAATGATACGAAGTGCGTTGTTTTGTATTGTTTGTAAGGTGTTTATGTGTGTGTTTGAGATAATGGGTGCCCAGCATGGGCTAGCATAGTCCATAACTGAGCGAATATATTGTTTGTATATGAGTGATGTTGTTTCCTGCTGGTGTCCAAAGTTTGTGCCTGTTAGTACCCTAAGTGTGTTAAGTCTTGACGTACATTTGGTTTTAATGTCCTGAATGTGGTTTGCAAAAGATAATGATGTGTTGTACAGTATGTGACACCAAGTATTTTGGTTCTGTGAGTGTGGGAAATGCTTCTTCCTTGAGCATACGTAGGTAGGTGCCTCCAGTGACATGTTCATCGAAAAAGAGGGGGCCTATGATGCGATCCTTCCAAATGCCACACCATACCATCACCCGAGATGCACCTTGTTTCTTTGAAGAGGTATACCAGTGAGGGTTGTTTTGAGACCAGTAGCGGGTGTTCTGTCGATTTACCTCACCATTTCCATAAAAAACAGCCTCGTCACTGAACAGAATGGTGGACGGGAAATTGGCATCCCGAGCATAAATTATGGTTTGTAGAAATAGAAAAATATGAATTTCTCCTATGATGCCGGACTTATGGGACACCCTGTATATGAGGGGTCCCGCGTCTTAAGGTACCTAAGCGCCAAAATTAAAATTCGCCAGAAATCGCCTCCAAAGTTCAGCGATATTCTGGCAAAAGTATCTCTGTTATTAATTGAGCTAGAACGTTCATTTTTTGCTAAATTAGAGTTCTAAGTATGCTAATGAAGATGTTGATGAGTTTTTGGAATAGATTTTCATATTTTATATTTATATATATTTTTTTTTTTTTTTATTTTCTTATTATGCCGAACTTTGGGTGAACTTTTGGCTGGCGATAGAGGTGAAAAAAGTAGTTCGCTTCATAAGGTTTTCAACCATACTTCTAGTGTCGTACGATCATTATAACCCAAACCACGCGATAGAGGAAGGGTGAAAATAGTGATATCCATCAAAAACACGTTTTCGCCTGTGGTAGCGCTTAGGTACCTTAAGACGCGCGACCCCTCATATGGAATTAGAACAAAAATTACTAGCTTCAATTACCCCAATTACCTGAATTAGGGTAAAGTGGTTAAGGGTCGCGCATCAGTCGTAATGTTGCGCATTTGACTTAAAAAAACTCCCGGTAAACGAGATAAAATTCATGTCAAACATTACTTCTACTTCGTTACTAGAAGTAATGTTTCACATGAATTTTATTTCCTTCACCGTAACACTATTTTGTGGGGAGTTTTTTTTAAGTCAAATGCGCGACATTAGAACCGATGCGCGACCATTGGCAACCTTACCCTACCCCAATTACTTATTATCAACCTTTTCAGGACGACCGGTACAAATTGGTAGCGTTTCAAATACACGAATTCATAACTTAGACCTACAAAAAATTCCGGCCTTAAAGAATTAAGTGCAACTTTTACCTTCTACATTCCCAATCTCTCACACACAAATGAAAATACTAAATTATAAAATTATAATTGGGTGGAAGCATTGCAAATAACTTCCTCTAGGCTCTCTAAGGACTACGTTGTAGCCACTGTCGAAGATAAACGACATTGGGTCTGGGTAGTAGCTGGATGGTGGACCGTCCTCTACGTCCAGATTATACAACGACCCGTGACTCAGATTCCACGTAAAACTACAGGTCCCCTCCATCACGTGACCTCAGATGTTGCGGAGGAGGTTAAATATATATATATATATATATATATATTATATATTATATATATATATATATATATATATAGGGCTATTCAAAATGATTCATCCGATTTCAACTGAGAATACTTCCGTACCTATCAACCGTGCATCAACTGGGCATACACCACATGAAAGAGGAAATCTCCGAGTTTTATAAGATCACCGCGAGAGGGCTTCAAAGTCACCGCGCCGTGGCCTAGCCTAGCAACAAACTTTTGCGACCTTATGCAGGAGGCTATGGAGGATGACGAATTTGCTCCCCGCCTGGTGTTCAGTGACGAAGCAACTTTTCATTTAAGTGGCAAGGTGAACCGTCACAACCTTCGCATATGGGGCACGCAACACCCACATGCAACAATCGAGCACGAGCGCGACTCACCTAAAGTTAACACCTTCTGTGCCATTTCCCGGGCAAAGGTTTACGGCCCCTTCTTTTTCATGGAAAACACAGTGACTGGTCACTCCTATCTGGATATGCTGCAGAACTGGTTATTTCCCCAATTGAACGAAGATTCCGGTGACTACATTTTCCAGCAAGATGGGGCGCCGCCTCATTGGCATTTGGATGTTCGCCGTTTGCTCAACGAAGTGCTCACTCGCCGTTGGATTGGTCGCAGTGGGCCCCATGACTTGGTGCTCCACAGCTGGCCCCCTAGGTCGCCGGATCTTACACCGTGCGACTTCTTCCTTTGGGGGGTACGTTAAGGATACTGTGTACGTGCCACCGTTGCCCACATCTTTGGATGAGCTCCGAACTCGCATTGTTACTGCCGTAGAGTCAGTGACAACGGACATGCTGGAGCGAGTATGGGAGGAATTTGACTATCGTGTCGACGTTGCTCGTGTAACTAGGGGAAGTCACATAGAGCATTTATGAGGTGAGAGACAAAATTTGGACAGTTTTTATTTTGGTTGATGTATCACAAATCACTCTGTATTTGTAACATTAAAAAATATTCTCATTTGAAATCAGGTGAATCATTTTGAATATCCCTGTATTATATATATATATATATATATATATATAATATATATATACACACAGGGTGTGTTCAAAAGGTTCTCGAACTGGTTATGTTGGGCGCGCATCACATGACGCACATGCGTGTCATGTAATGCACGTTGTAGTGTGATTCATTCTGTGTCCAAAGACGGTTACCGCTTGTTGATATCGTATTTCGTTATCTCGATATTTACTATATTGTGAAGTCATTTTGAGTGTTTTGTCGCATTTTGTGAATTTGAATAACATTTGGCTACTGTCGCGCACTTCCAGTGTTATGACTGCTGTTTTGTTTCAACGTCATACCCGTACACCCACGTCTCGTCACCCGTAACGATGTTTGAGAAAATTTTCATCAAGATTGGTACATTGAAGGAGGTCTTGAGACACAACAATACATTGCTCTTTCTGCTCGGCAGTTAAGAGTCGTGGCACAAATTTGGCTGACACATGACGCATCCCCAAATTATCTCTGAGTATCGTGTGGCATGATCCTATCGAAATGTCCATTTCGTCTACGACTTCCATGACTATCAGTCTACGGTTCCCTCGAATCATTTCACGAACACAAGCAAGTGTCATCAGTCCTTAAAGTGGAAGGTCGATCCACCCTTGCATCGTCCTCCGTCGACGTTCGGCCTTTCTTAAAGCGCTTGTGCCACTCAAAACTGGTTGTCCAACTTTAGGGGTCATTGCCAAATGCTGTATTCAACATGCATGGGTTTCAAAAGCAGTCTTGCCCAGCTTAACGCAAAACTTTACGCACACACGTTGTTCTTCAACAGTAACCATTATTCAAATGCACAAAATGCGACAAAACACAAAATGACTTCACGAAACAGTAAATATCGAGATAACAAAATACGATAGCAACAAGCGGTAACCGTCTTTGGACACAGAATGAATCACACTACAACATACATCACATGATGCGCATGCGCGTCATTGTGACGCGCGCGCAGCATAACCAGTTCGGGAACTTTTTTAACACACCTCGTGTGTGTGTGTGTGTGTGTGTGTGTGTGTGTGTGTGTGTACACAGGGTGGTCCAGAATTCCTGCCTCATTTTAGTGGATATTCTGTAACCTATGAGCAGTTTTGGGAGTAACGGCGTTACTTATTTTGTAACGGTAACGCCGTTATTTTATTTATATTGTAACAAGATTGAAAATGGAATGAAAAGTAACGGCGTTACCAGTCATTATTCGTTTCTCGTTACTTTCTTATATGCTCAACTTGGAAACGTATATAAATTAAAATAGCTTCACACTAAACGTGCGCAAACATGTTTGAACAAAACACTCGTGACACTGAGTGATTCAACACGTGGACAGACTGTCCTTAAAAAGGACATTTTTGAAAAATTAGTTTTTCTGAAATGTAACAGTCTTGCTGAAAGATATTCAGCAAAAGAGTTTTAAGATTTCCATTTTTTCTTATATGAATAATCCATTAACCCTTTAGGCATTTTGTAATTTTTTAGTCCCGATTTATTTTAGTGTACTCTCTTCAATAATTTTCGTAATACTAAGTGCAAAGAGCAATTTTATTTTACATTTTTAGTTTTTTACTTAAGATCTATTGATCGCTATTAATATTATTTCTAAAATCAGGTATTGTTTCACTGTATTATATATCAGACCTTAATTAAATATTTGCTCGATATTCAGAAATTCTTTTATATTTGCGATGTAGATATATCATATTCTTATATTGAGAAATACTATACTTTCTACTTTATTATAAAACTAACGGTAACGGTAACCGTAACGTATTACTTTTCCATAGAAGTAACTGTAGCGGTTACTTTAAAAAAGTAATGCGCTCAACACTGCCTATGAGGCAGGATTTTTGGACCACAAATCATTCCTCAGCCGCGACTTTTTGACATACTGTTTGCTGCCTTTGCTCGAACTAACCATACGGCATCCCTGACATCATTTCCATTTTATCGAAGAAAGTTAAGGTAAATGACCTTGAAAATAAAATACTGTACACATTCAAAGGACACGCATTCATTTACTTTTTCTTAATGAAAAAGTTGCCTAATGAAAGGTTTTTTTTTTAATAGAAAGAATTTGCAATAAATTTGCAAATGGAAAACATATAGAGAGCTACGGATCAGTTTCTGGAAAACCCGAGTTTGCGCAGGAAGATGAAGACGAAGGCGATTGTATAAAACATTTATTCCAATATAGGACGTTTCGAATCTAACTAGATTCATCATCAGCAAATCTAAAAACGAAAATACAAATAATTATATGAAAAGCAATAAAACAAATCGAAAAAAAGTTTTAAAAGAAACGTCACAAACGGAGCGAAACTCACCATGTGGCGCACGAGATAAAAAAGAACGCGGAAATAAATTTCATTGCAGACAAGTAAAAGTTAGTTGGTTTACGCAATATTTAATTTTATGGAAGCGATCAAATCATTAAGAGACGGACAGAATTCTTCAGATTCCAATTCTTAGATTAATAACGTTAGCGGAGGATGAAAAAACAAAAAAAGTTGTATTAAATGGATGATTACAATTAGCAAAATGATTACGTACAGCTGAGAAATCTGGACTAGACAGTCCTATGAGAGCCAACCCTATGCTTCAATTGTAGGCATGTTTGACTTATGTAGCGAGCATTACATTGTCCCTCCTGTTGTTCTCGAGAACTGTTTCTGTGTTGACTCCCTGCCAAAGCAAACTCTTTCGTTTTTGTCTCTCATCTGGTACTTTTCCTTCCTGCCGCGAGTTCGCTTTCATTCAGCCTGTCCCAAAGAAGGGTAACCGCTCTCAACCCTCGAAGTATCGTCCATTTGCTTTGATTTCTTGCCTTTTTAAACTTTTTGAATCTATCCTTAATAGAAAGATTCTTCAACATCTCTGTTCTCACAATCTATAGATGCGTTTGTAGATGGCCAGTGTTCTTCTCCTAAAGTATCAACAGTCCTGTCACCCACACTTTTCCTTTTATTTATTAATGATCTTTTAAGTCGCACTTCCTGTCCTATTCACTCCTATGCCGATGATTCCAGCTTTCATTTCACCCGCTTCACAATGCGCTACTCTCAACAGTCACTCCATACTTCGCGAGAGACGGCTGTGGCGCGCTTGATCTCTGATTTTTCTAATGTTTTCTACTCTTCATTCATCTGTCTACTCGTGTCTAGTCGTCACAGTCTTCCAAACAATTATCCCCTCATATTCAACAATACAAAGCCCAATCTTTCCTCTTCTTTTAACATTCTTGGCATTTCTTTTTCTCGTGATTTATCCTGGGAAGATCACATATACTCTCTTTCTAAAACAGCTTCCAAGTGATTAGGCGTGTTGTGGCGGCTCCGCAGATTCTTCACCCCTACTTAATTGCTCTCTCTATATAGGGATTTCGTCCGCTCCTATATGGAGTACGTTTCTCTTGTATGGGGTGGCTCAACCACCCCCTCTTACTGACTGTCTTCAATCCTTCTCTCTTTGCCGAATGTTACCTCACTTTCTCTTTATTATCGCTTTTATAACAGACACTGCTCTTCTGAACTCTCTAACTGCATACCTCCTCCTTTAAGGAGAGCACCCAGTACCAGACTTTCTACACATTCTCATCCCTTTGTTGTTCAACTCTCTGACGCGAGGGTTAACCGGTCAACTCTGGAACAACCTTTCTCAATCTATCTTTCCACCTGTCTATGACCTCAAATCTCTCAATCGCACCCACCTCCTTCTTTGGGGGGTGGGGGCGTTCATGCGGGTGTTCGACCTTGGGACCTTGGCCCCTCCATCCTGCGTAAAAAATATTTGTCAAAAGAGCTTACCAGTAGGCCGTTCTGTTTTGCATTTTTATTTTTACTTCCCTTTTTGGCTCAATCCTCCTCCAACGTGCAAGCTAACTATCGTAACCTTCTCCTGCGGCGTGCACATATTCTCATCAGCCATTAACCGCTACACTAACACAAATTAAAACGAAGACCGAACAGAAACTTTTGACTCACTTTCTATATACAGGGTGTTCTAAAGTTACCTAGTAAACTTTTATATGTCTGTCGACCAGTCGTCGGACATTGTGAACAATGTGTTCAAACTGAAGGAGGACACTTAGAACATCTAAAATAAACAATTATTGTTGCTGTATGTGAAATAAAATTGTTAGATATCGCATAATTTTTGTCGAGATATTGCGTTCATATAAAAGTTTACTACGTAATTTTAGAACACCTTGTATATCAAGAAAAAGGTCTTTTTCCCCATAACCTTTAGCCCGATGTTACCACAACGTACTTCAAACCCACCACCAACAACAATAACAACAACAACAACGAAGTGAGGATTCCTCATTACTTCGAGTCAAAAATGACAGATTTAAGCAAAACAGATTCTCTCTCACAATACATCCCTTCGTTAATTTTTTTTTGTAATTATTTTCATATATTTGATTACTTCAATTATTAACAGCTGTTATTTGTGCTTTTTTAGAGGTGGGTGGGGAGAACGAAGAATGTCACTTTTTTTTAATCAAATTACGAGTTGGAATGACCGTACTTTTCCGCCCAATCAAAGAGAGCGAAGGTTTCTTTCACCATTGGTATAAGACTATTTACTTACTTACGAATTTTTACTTATTTTCGAAAATTTGAATGTCGACTTTCGACATTTTTCGACGAACTTCATTCTCCAATTGTAAAGTGTACATCACAATACATTCCATTCCAATGAGAACGCTTCGAAACCAAACTTCAGGATAAAATTCAAGCCGCTAAATATCCTTTGATGCCCATATACTTTTTTGCCCAGGAGGTTCTCACCCTCTTAGACCGCTGTACTACAAACACCGAAGCAAAGGAACGAATTACGCGTGGTACGATTTACAGGCGAGTCCGACTCAATCTCCGACTTCCGCAAAAGGGATTCATTTAGTAAAAATAATTGACGAATGTGATGATGGGAGTCGCAGTTCAAAAGCAGATGGACCTCATTTCACTTTTTGCTCTATCGAAACTTGTTTGAAGTAAATAACTTTCCTCATTCCGTCACATAACTTCAGAGAATTAAAATCTATTTTATCATAAACTGCAGACGGAGTGATCATTTCCAAATTTTTCTCCGTATTGTTTTGACTTAATGTCTTCTCCAAAGTTATTTTCAACTTTTAGTTTTTTGGTTTTTTTAAACACCACACGAAAATTCCCTATTTCTAGCGTGTTCAGAGCTAAATTGAAAAATTATTATAATTCTATTATATTTAAAGAAAAATTACAGCACACACCGGTTCCTCAGTCTGCTAAAAATACTTCTGATTTTATGGTGTGCAACTTATTGAATGGAACAATCACTGACGAGATCAGGGCAAAAAAAAAAAAAAAAAAAAAAAAAAAAAAAAAAAAATGTCAGCTATTAAAGCCAGTGCGTATATGAGCTTTATTTTAGAATTCTGATCGATAATCATATAATACCCTTTATTAAAAAATAGACTTAAAGAGTTTCAAGAGTCAAGATTTTATATATGTATATACTGTATATATGAGAGAGAGAGAGAGAGAGAGAGAGAGAGAGAGAGAGAGAGAGAGAGAGAGAGAGAGAGAGAGTGTGTGTGTGTGTCAGCTGTTCCCAAACTTCACTCGCTTGTCCATCTTTTCCAGCGCCCTGAAATACTGAGACAATGGGAGTAGATCAGATGAAAAACAGTTTAAAAACAAAATTACTTTAATTAATTAAATGCACTAGTGTGGAGCATCACTGTCATAAAGAATGAGTGTAAAACACAACCAACTCAGTATGAGGCAATGCACTTTTCTCAGCATTAGCGAGATTTCTGAGTGAAACATTTTGGGGATCCCTTTAGTAGTATGTTTCCATCCAATGTATTGCAGCTATAGATGCCAAATTCTCCAAAGAAAAAATTCAAGTGACCACACAACATCAAAACTTAACTTAACCAAACCCTAGCTTAACCTTGTTTAATTTATTTCTATGATGTGTACAGCCAGTACGGTCGATTCTTTTCCATTTCGAAGAAAGAGTAATTTGTTCAACTTTAAATTAAGTTATTTAACTCTCCATTTTGTGTATTCAAAGTTGCTTTTGGTAACTCGCCAAAGGAAAACATACCCTTTGTTGAAACTAAGTTGTCAATGAAATAAAAAAAAACAATTGCATCTAGATAAACTTTGTACTAATTCATGTGTAAAGTTTACAAAGTTCCCGGAAGGAATCTTATATTCAGTGATGAATATAAATTTAGCCTTCTGAAAACAGGAATCTTTATTGAGAAATGCAGAAATAGAGCGCTTCATCGGAATAATATTTAACAGTGTTATCATTAGTTTATTTTTAGTTTCCTAATAAACTATGGTAGTTTATTTTGAAAAGAGAGAGAGAGAGAGAGAGAGAGGAGAGAGAGAGAGAGAGAGAGAGAGAGAGAGAGAGAGAGAGAGAGTTACAAGGACAAGAGGAAGCCTCAAAGACCTTCCGGTCCACTCTGGGAGGTTCCTGTTATGAAACAAGTTTATTTTCCTTTCACCTATTCTAGCAGTAGTAGAGAACGATAGGAAAGTATAAGGTTCTCTCCCCCCCCTCCGCTTCCTCCCTACCAGAGGCAGGTACGGAAAAAGGTTGAAGAAAATACCTTGACTCTGGAAAAGTAGCCAAGGAAATTTTACAGGAATGTGGAGAATGTATAAGAAAGCTCTATAATTAGCATGCCCACAGAGACACCGTGCAAGCGAACTCCTGCACAGTTACGTAATGTTTCAGTCTTAAACCATGAGAGTATTCAGTACTTCGTCTAGCCTATTTTTAAACACACTTACACTTTGGCTGGAAATAACCTCTGAGGGAAGTTGGTTCCAGATATTAACTATTTTATAGGAAAAGAAATTGCCGCAGACAGAGGTCCTAAATGTCTTTAGTTCCAGTTTTAACCCATTATTTCTTGTCGGATTGGCATTAAGTGAGAATAAGTTTCTGTAATCTACCCTGTCTATTCCATTGAGCATCTTGAAGACTTGAATAAGCTGACCGCGCAACCTCCTCGTCTCTAAGGTAAACAGATTTAGGCGCTCCAATCTCCGTTGGTAGTTTTGCATTCTCATTGAAGGGATCAATTTTCTAGCCCTTGCTTGTACCCTTTCTAACCTTTCTATATCTTTCCTAAGGGACCGAGACCAAAATTGCGCACAGTATTCCAGTTGAGGTCTGACTAGTGAATTATAAAGAGACATTACAGTCTCCTTCTTCCGAAACTGGAACTGTCTTTTAATATAACCTAAAATTTTTAAGGCCCTCTTTTCGATTTCTGTACAGTGCTTCGACGGTTTCAGATCACTGCTGATATAGACTCCTAAGTCTTTCTCTAGATCGGTCTCAGTCAAGTTCCTTCAGAAGGGAGAGTAATCGGTCTTCGGGTTTTTATAGTCTATGTGCATTACCTTATAATTGTTCAAGTTGAATGACATCTGCCAAGTAGCAGACCATTTGCCCAACCTGTCAAAATCATTTTGAAGCGTTCTTACGCCCTCCTCAGTACCTGCACTACTTCCTAATTTCGTATCGTCTGCAAATTTAGAGATTGTACTTAGAAGCCCGACGTCTATATCGTTAATACAGATGATAAAAAGTAAAGGACCCAGAACGGAACCCTGTGGAACACCACTCGTGACGGGCGCTCACTCCGAAGCCACTCCATTTATTACCACTCTCTACTGTCTATCTTTTAACCAATTCTTAATCCAGTTGGAAATGAGCCCGATGATTCCTAGAGCTCTGACTTTAGCCATCAATCTCGCGTGAGAGACTTTGTCAAAAGTTTTTTGAAAGTCGAGATACACTATATCTATTGCCCTACTTGCATCGTATAGTGTATGCATATTATGGGAAAACTAACAAGTTTGTTAGACAGGATCTATGTCGCATAAATCCATGTTGAGAATAAAAAAATAGATTGTTAGATTCAAGGTGATAAACAATACGTTCTGTGATGATGGATTCCAACAGTTTGCCGACAATTGATGTGAAACTGATCGAGCGGTAATTACAAGGATTTTCCCAATCACCCTTTTTAAGGATTGGTGTTACATTTGCTAACTTCCAGTCGACTGGAACTTTCTCTAACTCGATTGATTGTTTGAATATGGTTACTAAGTCATCAACAAATTGTGGCTAACCTCTTTTAATACCCTTGGAAGAAATAAGTCGGGACCAGGTGATTTGTACGAGGGTAATTCAATAAGTGTCCGCACTCTTATTTTCACATCTGATAGATTATAAACACATCACTTCTTAACATAGTCTCCCTGTTTCTCAATACACTTAGTCCAGCGATCTACAAGCTTCCTAATGCCGTCACAAAAGAATGTTTTTGGCTGTGTGCGTAGCCAGTCATGCACCGCCTCCTTCAGATCATCATCGCCTTGGAATCGCTGACCTCTCAAAGCGTCTTTTAGTGGTCCAAAGAGGTAAAAATCCGAAAGTGGCAGGTCTGGACTGTAAGCTGGATGGTCGAGAACTTGAAATTTAAGTTCTTGAAGGCATTTTCTAGTCTGTGCAGCGGTATGAGGGCGCGCATTGTCGTGTAACAGAATAACACCTTCCGACAATCTCCCGTTGCAAGGAAGTTCAAAGCGCAGCCGTCAGCAGGTAAAGTTATGCTAACACTGTTTTGGGATACACGAGGCCCTATCCTTGAACATTATCTAGAGCGTGGAACTACAGTAACAAGTGCATCGTATTCTGACATGCTTCGGAATGAGTTAAAACAAGCAATTCGCACAAAACGGAGAGGGAGATTGTCGGAAGGTGTTATTCTGTTACACGACAATGCGCGCCCTCATGCCACTGCACAAACTAGAAAATGCCTTCAAGAACTTAAATTTGAAGTTCTCGACCATCCAGACTACAGTCCAGACCTGGCACCTTCGGATTTTTACCTCTTTGGACCACTAAAAGACGCTTTGAGAGGTCAGCGATTCCAAGGCGATGATGACTTGAAGGAGGCGGTGCATGACTGGCTACGCACACAACCAAAAACATTCTTTTGTGATGGCATTAGGAAGCTTGTAGATCGCTGGACTAAGTGTATTGAGAAACAGGGAGACTATGTTGAGAAGTGATGAGTTTATAATCTATCAGATGTGAAAATAAAAAGTGCGGATACTTATTGAATTACCCTCATATTTATTCACCTTATCAATTAATTGTTGTACCTCATTTCTCGTAAAACTTATGGTCTCTACGGGATGGTCACCGTCATATGTAATCCGAGGACTTGGCACTTCAATTGTGTCTTCCTCCGTGAAGACTGTAACGAAGAACCCGTTGAACGTATTAGCTATATCTTTATCCCAAATTTCAGTACGCAATTTCTATCTTTTAAGGAACCTACAGAATCTTTAATTGGCTCTCTCTTATTAACATGGGCAAAAAATTCTTTTGAGTTAACTTTACAGAGTGAGGCAACTCTAGCTTCTTCATCACGTTTGGCTGATCTAATTAAGGACTTAAACCTCCGACGTAGGTTTATTTTATATAGTTTTCTGAATTAGTCTGTTTGAAATGTGACTTAAGTAGTTTGTAGACTCTTTCTTTTCGTAATAGTATTGCTAATTTCGTTGTTAAACCATTTCGGCGACTTTGTTGACAAGGAAACTATTTTAGTGGGTATAAAAGTGTTCTATAATATTCTAAACTGATACCTATACGAGGTCCAGGTGACACTGACATCCTCACTTATTGGAACTTCAAGTGTCTAAACTACTTCGGAAGCTTTCAAAATTTGCTCTGGAGAAATCCAGTCTTTCATGAGTCCTTTCGCGTCTATTAACTGGAACCCTGAGGTCAAACCTAATCAAATTATGATCGCTGTTACTCAAATTTTCACCAATAGTCAGGTTAGAGACAAGGTCATCTTCGTTCGTACATACGAGGTCTAGTTTATTATTATCCCTTGTAGGCCCGTCAACCCACTGACTTAATAAATAATTATCATCGGCAAATTCCAACAGTATTGAGCCCTCACCATCAGCTGTTTTGTTTTCCCAATTTATATTACCACAATTAAAATCACCAAAAATCACACTGATCTTATTATTCACTATTCCGCTTAATTGGTTATACAAATTTATATCCTTATCAACGGGGTAGTGAGGTGGCCTATATACTAGTAGATGCACTACTTTATTATTTAGGTTTAGATCAATTCCCAACATTTCAAGCAGGGATGGGGAGTCGGCCAAAAACAACCGACTCCCGACTCCCAACTCCTGAGTCGGTATTTTTAAAAACCGACTCCGACTCCCGACTCCCGACTCTTTCCTTATCATGCTGATCTACAACCTTATAAATATTGGGATGTTTGTTTCGTAGATGGCGTTTCAAGTTTGAGGCTCTAGTTGGAGCATTAGCATGTTTCCCAGTGTAAGCACTAATTTTTGCATTACACTCTTTCCCATCCTTTTCTACTTGACAAATAAAAATACTTTCATCCTCATTTAGCTTAAAATATTGAAAAACTGCTGATTTTCTACTAGGCCCACGACTCATTACTAATAGGGGCTAATTAAATTAATAATTAATATATTGCTAATTTTTATATGGTACCTAGTATCCTAAAATAGAAATATGAAATTCATTTGCTAAGATTTACCAGAGCAATAAATCAAATGTGGAAATGTGAATCTAGAATTAGTTCAGGAAGATATTTATTTAGGGCATAGTAGTATTCTGGTAAATTGTTGGCATATAGAAATTGAATCAAAGAGTCGGGAGTCGGTCGTTTTTACCGACTCCCGACTCTTCAAAAAAGCCCCGACTCCCGACTCCCCACCTCTGATTTCAAGAGCAGATACGATATTACTGTTTACCAGGTGCAGGAAGTCACGACCATACAAAAGTACACAGCCGCCTTCCCTTCCGTTCCTATCTTTGTGAAACGCTTTGTAACCTACCATTTCAAATTCTCCTACAAAATCTCTTGATTCAGAATGAATCCAGGATTCCGTTATTCCTATGATATGAAAGTTCTCAGTTTTGAATAGCGCGATAAATTCCATTAGTGTGTTTCTAATTGACCTACCATTGAAGCAGGGCTGTGGAGTCGGAGTCAGGAGTCGGAGTCGTGGAGTCGGTCAATTTTGAGTGGAGTCGGAGTCGGAGTCGGAAGTGCATAGTTGGATGGAGTCGGAGTCGGAGTCGGTGCAAATCCTTCAATTATAACCATAGCAGCCTAGGCCTAGGCCTAGCTCAATTTTATGAATAAAATAGATTTAACTTAATGTTTTAATATATATATAATATATAAATAATATATAATATAAATATAAATATATAAATATATTAATATATAAATATAGTTGCTTATAATTAATAAGGATTATAATTAATTAATTAACATAATTAATAATAAGGAAATTTAAAAATTTTGTACTAGCAACCCTAAATCTTTTTCAGATTTTTAGATTTCAATTTGATAATTTTGATAAGCATCACTGAAAGAAGATTTAATGGAAGCGATCCTTTTTTTAAGAACAAATTCAGTTTAGGTTAGTACATTTTGTTACGGATGTTTATAATAATACAAAAATATCTTATTAATTTGCTAAACCAATAATAATCTTATTTTGTTTAAGTTTCAATCAGTTTGTATTTTGGGATTTATTGTAATTTTTGAATAAAGAGAAAAAAAGCCATTAAGGCATAGTTACAGCCACTAAGTAACCTGATGAGTCATGTGGTGGTGACAAAATGCCTTGTTTATGAATCTCCATTGGCCTAATAAAGCTAATCGTAATCAATTTGGCCTTAACATTCCATCGGAGTCGGAGTCGGAATTATACAAGTCAGATTTCTGGAGTCGGAGTCGGAGTGTTAAAATTTTTGGAGTCGGAGTCGGAGTTGGAGTTGGAGTTGGAGTCGGCAAATTTTATCACCGACTCCACAGCCCTGCACTGAAGAGCACAGTTTTGAGAGATTTTAAGTTGTTATTTCTCCTAAATGGCATGAGTCGCTTCCTGAAGCAGTTGAATCAACTACTGGAGGAGTAGGATGAACTACTTACTGGTGGAGGACTGACTGCTTGGGGGATAGGACTATCTGCTAGGGGGTAGGAGGACTGACTGCTTGGGGGATAGGACTATCTGCTGGGGGGTAGGAGGACTGACTGCTATTATTGGGGAAGTAGGATGAACTACTGTTGGTGGAGGACTAACTGCTGTGGGAGGAGGGCTAACTGCTGTGGGAGGAGGGCTAACTGCTGTGGGAGGAGGGCTAACTACTGTGGTAAGAGGGCTAACTACTGTGGTAAGAGGGCTAACTGCTGTGGTAGGAGAACCGACTGCTCGGGGAGTAGGTTTAACAGTTGGGGGGCAGAATCAATTGCTGGTTTCGGGGGTCCTAGTTTAAAAAGATTATACAAATTTATGTTCAGTAAATCATCAAACTTCCTTTTCCCCTTCTGATTAAAGTGTATCCCGAGAAAGAGAGAGTTACAAGGAGTTACAAGGAAAAGAAGTACCTCAAAAGGACTTGCGGCCTATACCGAGGAGGTTCCAATGGCAACGGGTGCCAGGGAAAAATTAATACACCCTCAAATAGTGAGCAAGATTTGGTCTAACCTTCTCTTTAACTGATCTACAGAGGAACTGTTCACAACTTCTGAAGGTAGCCTGTTCCACGTGTCACAGATCTTATAGGTAAAGTAATTCCCACACACCCTAGTGCTAAACCGTTTCAAATCCAACTTCCAACCATTGTTGCGAATTGGGTTATCATTTAAACTAAACATACTTCTAAAATAAACATCGTTGAACCCGTGTAAGAGCTTGAAAACCATGCACTCCACACTTCCTCAACATCGCCGCCGACCTCTAACCCCATCTCACCTACGTTATCCCGGAGGCCAACAAAGTTCGCCCGCCGTAGATCGAGCTTACTGCCTCTCGAGTGACTACGCTTCACCGGAGGCACGCAGACACAGAACCTAATCAGATCGTGATCACTCCCGCACAACAATTCGTCAACGGTGAGGCCAGTGACGAGGTTGTCTTCGGTCGTGAATACTAAGTCTAGAACGCTTTCGCCTTGTGTAGGTCCATTCACCCACTGAGTCACGAAGTTCTCATCAGCAAAGTCAACTAGCCTCCTCCCTTCGGCATCAGCAGTCCTGTCTTCCCACTTTATACCGCGACAGTTGAAGTCTCCTAAAACTACACACACACCCTGTCCCCTAGCAGGCTACGGAGTTCGGTGTACAGGGCTGTATCCTTCTCGAGGAGGAGATGCGGAGGTCTGTACACCAAGATTAACCTATAGTTTGTCCCTCCCACGTTCAGTTCGACGCCAAGCAGCTCCCGTTCCGATCGGAACTGGCAGTCAACCGGACTCAACGTGTCCCTCACGTATTTTAGTACCCCTCCTAGCTCCCAACGGGTGCGGTCCTTGTGAAACATTCTATACCCGGGAATCTCGAACTCCCCAACGTAGTCCCTACGATCAGTATGAATCCAGGACTCGGTAATAGCAACGATATCCTGGTATTCTGATGCTAAGAGCGCACGAAGCTCGCAAAACTTATTCCTAATCGACCTAGAATTAAAAAGCACTGCATGGAGGGAGCCTTCCCTATTCTGACCGACCCCTAGCACGACTCGCTTCCCGAACAGCCATGGCTGTCGGGAGTTGAAGAGCCCCTCACCAACGAGGGGGCAACTTCCGCAGGAGCCTGAGCCCCCTCCAACGGGGAAGAAGGGTTACCCACCTGTACATGGACGCACCCTTCAGTTGAAGGTACGTCCGCCAGCGGCTCAACATCATCTCTCCCCGGTGGGGGCCCGTCATCAATCCCCGGGCTTGACCTCACCATACGGAATAGGTGCCGGTCGAGCAGCGCACCTAGCACACCTTTACCCTTGACATTGAGGTGGACACCAACCCTCTGATAAAGGTCCCACTTACCCAAAAACGCGTCGAAGGAGTCAACAAACCTCACGTCCAGTGGGACGCACAAGTCTTGCACCCTCTCCTTGATGCCAATGACCTTACTGAGCGCGTGGTCACTGGCATTCATCCGCGGTAAAATACGCATCAACATTTCCCTGTCTGTCTTAAGTTTTAGATTATCCGCAAGAGACATGATCTCGGTGATGATCCTTTCCGTCGAACCTACCCTACCGCCTTTGAGGAACAGGTCGTTGCAACCAGCGCACAGTGCCACAAATGGGTTAAAAAACGGCCAAAATTTTTTTTTTCAATTGTACTTAGTTTTATGTAGTTGAAATGTTTAATTATGATTTATTTTAATAAAAAAATTATGTTTAGTACCTTTTGTATATATGTAATGGTGACATATTGAGTGATTTTTCTATAAATAATAATAATAATAATATTCCAAATCAATAGTTATGACCTACTGTAGTTTCTTAAGTTCTCAAATTACTAAAAATACTAAACAGATAATTGTTAATTAGGCCTATGTTTTGCAGATTTTGTCAAATGACATACTAAAATAAGTATGGTTTCATTTTAATCACTATACACATCTATTGTTTAAAACATTATTTGATAACCTGCCACTATATCAGAAGGGGTAAATAAAAAACATCGTAATACTCTTAAAGTTTATGAAATTAATTCCCCCAAAATAAGTGTGACAACTGATATGAAAAAAGTGTAAATAGTGTAAACAAAATTACAAAAACTTCATATTTAGAACATATCTTCCTCATCAGAACTAATATTTAAATTCTCTAATATTTCACTCTCTTTTAAAAGTGAACGTGCCTCTTCTGACATCTCTCTCAATTTGGGGTTTCTATTCTTTTTTCGAACTGTACTAATGACTGGATCGCTTGATACTAAAAGATAATAAATTTGATCTTGCATAGTATTCAGTCGAGATGTTTTTCTGGAATGATGGAGACGAACATTTCTTATTACTTTAAGTAGACATTCTTGGCATTCTTCTGAATAAGAACCAATTGGATATAGATGATTTTTCATCACCAAACCTCCATGTAGAAGTACTTTGTGTACTGAAGCAGGAATTTTATACCATGGATATAAATTTACAATAGTCGTAGCAGCTTTTCGAAAATAAGATTCAAATTTTGCAATGTCAACTTGGTTTTGACAACTGAGAACCTGCAAGATACATGTTCTAACACGCAAAGTCGCAAATAGTCGCAAAAAAAGTTTTGTTTCTTTGATTTACTTAAAGGTTGCATTAATGTTTAACAAAAATTACATTCCTCAAAATCCCCCATTTTTTGTTTTGCTAATTTTACACATTTTCTAGATAACAATTTAATCTGTAATCTATGATATTGCCATAGTTTTTTTAATTAATGCTATCTTTTTAGTTTTCAATAAAAAAATATGCATGAAAATGTTCTAAACTGTTTATTCTTTCAATAGAACTAAGCAGAACATGAAACTACAGACAATTTTTTGTGATATAGTAACTTCAAGTAAGTTGTTAGAAACAAACATATTTTGTCCCCTCCAAGATATTTTAAGACAATGTATTATTTCGTAGATTTTTCTTGCCTTAATGTAAGAGAATAAAATTTCAAATACTTAAATCAGTAAGTAGAAGTGTTTTATTTTGACGTGGAAATGGTTTTAATAGAATTTACTTAAATTTGTTATTTTTGGTTTTTGACCGTTTTTTAACCCATTTGTGGCACTGTGGCAGCGTGGACAACGATCGCAGTCCTACGACTAGCCACGCAGCTTCTCTAACTCCTTCCTTAACTGCGCCGTTCCCCGCCCGGGTAAGCACTTTACCTTCCTCCTGTCCCGGTTTGCAGAAGCAAAGTAGTACTTCTGGTCCCTGAGCTGTGAGTCCCCAATCAAAACTGTGTCTTCCTCCTTCGCGCACAGGAGACCAAAGCGGGTGGAGGTCCTGACAGCGGCAACCGGGGTGTCAGGCTTCGCTTCGCAGCCTTCTTGCCCGATACCTTTCGATACCCGTCGCCACCCGTAGACTCAGCCGCACTACAGCACCCGAACCACCCGACGACCGGCAGCTACATCCTTCGTTTCTTTGGGCCATCAGTAGACCCCTTCCCACCCTTTTTCTTTATCGGCCCCTTCTTTGCGCCCTCCCTTCCCTCCATATTGCGTCGCGGTTCCGTGCATTCCACGTGGGTCGCTGGCGATTCCTGACACTGATTTTGCACCCCGGCCCTCGGTTGCACCTCTAGCCTTTCTCCGCGATCTCGAGCTCTGTCCAGTCCGCCGCTGGACCGCCTTTCCAGGGCGGCTATCCTGTCAATAAGCTCCGGGGTGGAGGGCACAGCCGCGTCAGTGACGCCGCGCCTCCAACAGCCGATCTGGACGGCTCGAGCCGCTGGACCCTCTCCTCTAGCTTCTCGTACAAGTGCATGAGTTCGCAAAAGCGGCACATGCTGGAGTGGTTGATCTTCTCGAAGCAAGCTTCTTTGAAGTTCGTCACCCACTAGTTTACTTCACACCTCGCACATTCAGCCTTCAGTTTCTGCGGTCCAGTCATTGTAACTTTTTCTTTTTTCGAACTCTGAATACACTGAATAATATAAAGCGTTCTAGCAATGAAAACTATCAAAAACGTTCTGACCAGTATATGAAAAAGGAGGGGGGCGGTGAATTCTTCTCGCGCGTAGACGCATCCACCTACTTGCAAGTGACGTTCATCCCATCCATAAGACTACATCTCTCGCTGCTGCCGCACCGACCAAGGGTCTCCCCAGGGCCGGACAGTCCCAAACGTGTCGCAGCTACCAACTGCCAAACACTCGCGACGCAGGCGTCACAGATTTCCCGCCAGGAGCGACAGCGAGATGCAGCCCCTTACTAAGTCTTACTAGTCACTCACAAGCGGCCAGACTCTTAGAATCCAATGTTCAAGGGATATCCCACCAGACCCAGCAGCTACGCCCGAAACTTTCCGCTGGCCTGGCAGCCAGCTGGGCAGTAAAGCTTTCTCACCTAAGAGAAGTACAGCCAAGCACCATCAATTGGTCACCAAAGAACGGTCGCAGGGGTTGGTCAGGCCACTACGCGTTAGGAGAGAGAGTTACAAGGAGTTACAAGGAAAGAAGTACCTCAAAAGGCCTTGCGGCCCATACCGAGGAGGTACCAATGGCAACGGGTGCCAGGGAAAATTTTGTACACACTCAAATAGTGTGCAAGATTTGGTCTAACCTTTTCTTGAAATGATCCACAGAGAACTGTTCACAACTTCGGAAGTAACCTGTCCATGTGGTCACAGATCTTATACGTAAAGTAATTCCCACACACACTAGTCCTAAACCGTTCAAATCCAACTTCCAACCATTGTTGCGAGTTGGGTTATCATTTGAAACTAAACATACTTCTAAAATTGACATCGTTGAACCCGCGTAAGAGCTTGAAAACCTCGATCAGTTGACCGCGCAACCTCCGAGTTTTCAAGCGAAACAAGTTCAGGGCGCGTAACCGTCGATTGTAAACCCATATCCTAACGGAAGGGATTAACTTTGTGGCCCTTGCCTGCACTCGCTCCAGCCTCTCAATATCTTTCCTGAGGGTGGGCGACCAGAACTGCACAGCATACTCCAGGTGCGGCCGAACAAGGGAATTGTACAGTGAGAGCACAATCTCCTTGTTCCGAAACTGAAATTGCCTCCTGATATAACCCAATAGTTTCTGGGGCTTTCTTTTCCACCTCTACACACTGTTTCGTAAACTTAAGGTCGCTGCTAATTAGCACACCCAAGTCTTTTTCTAAATCAGTCACCTCGATATTACTACCCAACATCGAGTAGTCGACTGGGATTGGCGTAGCCAATGTGCATCACTTTGCATTTACTCAAGTTAAACGGCATTTGCCATTTTTCGGACCACTCTCCTATCCTACCTAGGTCCGCACGCAGTTCCTCGATCGCTTCGGCGTCCCAACACTGGCCCCAAGCTTGTCATCAGCGAATTTGGCGATCTGACTGACGATGCCACCGTCGATATCATTTATGTAAATGATAACAACAGTGGCCCCAAAATGGAACCCTGAGGAACCCCACTAGTGACCGAGGCCCAACCCGAACTAGCCCCTTTAATTACCACCCTCTGCCGCCTATTCCTCAGCCAGTTTTCAATCCACCTACCTATTTCCCCACCGATACCCAGCGCGCGCACTTTCGCCATTAGCCGGCGGTGAGGTTACCTTATGAAAGGCCTTCTGAAAGTCGAGATAAAGTATATCAACCGCCCTACTCTTATCGTACTCACTCAACATGACGTGGAAAAACTCGAGCAAGTTGGTGAGACACGACCTATGCCGTCTAAACCCATGTTGGAGTCCCCAAGCAGCTTGTAGGAGTCCAAATGGTCAACGATCCTATCAGCTATTATCCTTCTAATAATTTACCTACAACTGAAGTGAGACTAATGGGACGATAGTTCCCTGGACTTTCGTGATCCCCTTTCTTAAAGATAGGGGTCACGTTGGCTTCCCTCCAGTCACCAGGCACCTGGCCCATCTCCAACGATTTGTTGAAGACTGTAGCCAGGTGGGGAGCCACCTGGTCGCGCACTTCTCGCAACACTCTGGGGAGAACTGGTCTGGCCCAGGAGCCTTAAACGCGCTCAATTTGTCTATTCTATCGGCAACGACTGTCGCGGTACATCTAACACTATCCAGGCCAGCACCTTCGTGCCTCACGCCTGGCTCAGGGATGACGCGGGTATCCTCCCTGGTGAACACTCCCGCAAAGTACTCATTAAGCACATTAGCGATGTCCGCTTTCTACTATTAACATAACTGAAGAATTCCTTAGGGTTCCCCTTGCAGAGGCTTGCCACCCGTAGTTCTTCGTTACGTTTCGCTAGCCTAACCTTCGCCTTCACTTCCCTACACAGGCGGACATACGCTTCAGTGTTCTCGTGGGAACGATTGGCCTTCGCCCTCCTATACGCTACTTTCCTATTTCGGATAGCCGAAGCGATGTCACGATTGAACCACTTAGGCTGCGTTGAAGCAGGGGTGACCGGTTTTGAGGGTATGGCAGCAGACTGCAGCACATAAACTCGTCCCGGAATGCACTCCACACTCCCTCAACATCGCCGCCAACCTCTAACCCCATCTCTACTACGCTATCCCTGAGGCTAACAAAGTTCGCCCGCCGGAGATCGAGCTTACTGCCTCTCGAGTTACTACGCTTCACCCGAGGGACGCACACACGGAACCTAATAAGACCGTGATCACTCCCGCCCAATGATTCGTCAACGGTGAGGCCAGTGACGAGGTTGTCTTCGGTCGTGAACACTAAGTCTAGAACGCTTTCGCCTCGTGTAGGCTCGTTGACCCACTGAGTGAGGAAGTTCTCATCAGCAAAGTCAACTAGCCTCCTCCCTTCAGCATCGGCAGTCCTGTTTTCCCACTTTATAGAGAGAGAGAGAGAGAGAGAGAGAGAGAGAGAGAGAGAGAGAAGAGAGAGAGAGAGAGAGAGAGAGAGAGAGAGAGAAACATTTGTTTGAATTTTGGTGTTGGCCTGTTTGAATATTGTAGAGGGCTACTTCTACTTCTTGTTTGACAGTTACACTCAAATTTTCGCACCGATCAATTAAATCGAGGAAGTTTCCAGGCCATCATCCAAGTTTAACTTATCAAAAATTAATACAGTGATGCCATCTGTCAAAACTACAAAAAAAATCCCCCGAAAACCGACACACAATTGTTACCCCTTTTATCATACTTAAAGAAAATCAAACTCGGCGACTAAATCTTCTCTTAATCAAAAGAAACCACTTTCGTTACAACAGATAAAAGTGATGAAGTACATTTTCAAAGGAATTAACTTCTGTATTCTTTCGAAGTGATATTTTACAACAAATTATTGCGGGTTCGGTTAAATTGTTGGGTTTGTTAGGTTTTTGTTAGTTTTTGAAGTGTCGGTAAAATGTCTCGTTGACCAAATGGTAGGGAGAGTCAAAACTGGTGCAGCCATTTTGCTTTAACTGATGCATTATTTCTAGCATCATCGGGAGTTGAACCCCCGACCTCAGTATCTTCACTTCAGTTGTAGGAAAACAAATTTACCTATTGAGCTATGGACGATGAAAAATGGGTATTGGTCCATTTTTAAAACCCATAATTCCAAAAGGAAAATTCCTTTTGCTCTCATGTCCAAACTCTGAAGAAAATAATTTTTTATCAATTTAGATCAGTTTTTAATGAAAATATGATATACCTTATCGCCATTGTTATATATATATATATTAAGGAATAAGAGGACGAAGAGATGGTACATGTTTATTTACAGACGTTTCGGAAATTTCATTTTCCATCATCAGTGCTAAAAATTTAAAATCAAATATAAAAAAATGAATAAATATGATGAACAGAAACTTATACAATATATTTAAATAAACGTGTGATATTAAGAGTATATTTATAGTATATATTTAAAAATAAATTAAAATTAAAAATGAAATAATATAAAATATAGGTGTGTGCTCAATAGACAAAATATAAAAAAGTTTAAAGGTGAAACGAAATTGAGAAGTGTCTTACAGGTTATTATCGGGGTGAGGGATTAATTGAACAGAAGGTTCGGAATGATTGGTTGTTGGAAGAAGACATATTAGAAAAGTTGGAGCCAGACGGAGTGAAGGTGGATTTCTTTTCGGTGGTAAGGTATGAGAGTGTATCTGGCTATGTTTAAGTTAAAGGCGGAACTACAGTCGTTGAGAGTTGGTTTAATACTGAGGATGTAAAGGGACTCTAGAATGTGGAGGTCGGTTAGTTGGTTGGTTGATTTAATAATTTTGAAGTTGGAGGGAAGTAGTGGGTGGTTGTGAAGGTGACAGTGATCCCTTATTGCTGATTTGGAAGGTTTATTTTAGGGCTGCGATGTTCTAGTAGAAATACCGTGATGCTCGTCCACTCTTGTTTGATATTGGCGAATGGTGCTGCCAATATAATTCGCTTTGCAGCGAACACAGTTGAAAACGTAGACAGTGGACGAAGCAAAAGGCTGGGGTGTTTTTTCTTTGTGGTTATGAGATTTGATGCTGTTATTTTGGTGAAAACGAATTGAAAGTTAATTTTGGGGTAAAGGGGTTGAGTAGGAGGCGGAGTTCTGAGAGTATTTTGTGGCTGATATGGTGGTAATAGGAAAAGGAAAAGTATTGTACGTCTTCTTTAACAGTGGGGACTTTAAGGGGGGGTTTGATAAATATTATTAAGAAACGACTACAGTTCCGCCTTTAACTTAAACGTAGCCAAATAAACTCTCATACCTTACTACCGAAAAGAAATCCACCTTCACTCCATCTGGCTCCAACTTTTCTAATAGGTCTTCTTCCAACAACCAATCATTCCCAATCTTCTGTTCAATTAATCCCTCACCCCCGATAATAACGTGTAAGACACTTCTCAATTTCGTTTCACCTTTAAACTTTTTTGATATTTTGTCTATTGAGCACACTCCTATATTTTATTTTTTATTTTAATTATCACACGTTTATTTAAATATATTGTATAAGTTTGTGTTCATCATATTTATTCATTTTTTATTTGATTTTAAAATTTTAGTACTGATGATGGAAATTGAAATTTCCGAAACGTCTGTAAATAGATATGTACCATCTCCTCGTCCTTTATTTCTTACTAAGTTACGGTTCCCAAGAACAAACCCTTCAATCAAGGTGTGTATATATTATATATAGTGTTTAGCTGAAGATTGTTTTAAATCTCTCTCTCTCTCTCTCTCTCTCTATCTCTCTCTCTCTCTCTCTCTCTCTCCTCTCTCATCTCTCTCTCTCTCTCTCTCTCTCTCTCTCTCTCTCCTCTCTCTCTCTCTCTCTCTCTCTCTCTCTCCTCTCTCTCTCTCTCTCTCTCTCTCTCTCTCTCTCTCTCTCTCTCTCTCTCTCTCTCTCTCTCTCTCTCTCTCTCTCTCTCTCTCAGGTTGCGTGGATACAACAAATCGATCGGCCATCTTGACTGTGGGAAAACACGTGATCACGAGAAATCCAAGAGTAGGAGTTATGCACGACGAGCATCGAACCTGGTACCTGATCATACGCAACGTGAAACCAGGCGACGCTGGTATCTACATGTGTCAAATTAATACAGAACCAGTTACGAGTCAAATAGGACTCGTAGATATTGTTGGTAAGTTCGGTGAGAAGATCAGCGAGAGCGAGATATAATAAATGATGAAGTAATTGTGAATATCCGAGACGAATATTGATTTACGATTTACACATTGCAATTGTTGTTATTCATGCAGCAAGCATGCAAAAAAGGTATGAAATTAAAAATTAATACTCATTTAATTTAAAAAATATATAGCCAACACATTGGTAAAATAAACCAATATAAATCCTAATCCGACCTTTAAACCTTCGTCAAACGCGATTTCCAAGCCTGAAACGTGGATAAATAAACTTAATAAAATTATTTCTGATAAAGAGATTGAAAGAATAAAACGGGATCCCAATCCCAGAAATAATGCTAAATTTCATGCATTTTCAGTAGAATAACTCCGTTTCTAAATTCCTTTCACACACAAGCTTTTGAACTTCCCCTTTTTCCACAGAATCAACAAGTATCAAATAGAGGAAAAAATATGAATATTACCCTTATACAGATTCTCTTCTTCATTAAATTTACCCAAATTGCTGAATATATATATATATATATATATATATATATATATATATGTATATATATTTTAAGCTGTTGATCTGAGGGGAGATTTTCCATATATTTTACTTCTTTTGACCGAACAGCAGAGAAACAAGGGTTCATAACATTTTCAATGGAAGGTATGAATGAGGGACCCTTTACTTTTAGTTGTCAGCTTCGCACACGCAAACACAAAATATATATATATACAGGGTGTCCCATAAGTCCAGTCCCACAGGAAAATTTATTTTAAATTAAATTTATAAAAGTCGAAGGCATTAGAACTAAAATGAATGTTCAAAATGATGTCTTGTTTTGGGACCGTTTTTTTTTTTGTTGCGGGTAGATTAACATGGAAGTGAGCTAATATGGAAGCGAGTTACACTCATGAGGAAAAGGCCTCGGAGGCCTTTTCCTCACGAGCGTAATTCAAGTCCATATTAGCTATTGTGTGTTATTTTACCTGCAACAAAAACAAGTTCCCGGAACAAGACATCATTTTGAACATTCATTTCAGTTCTAATGCCTTGACTTTTATAAATTTAATTTAAAATAAATTTTCCTATGAGACGGGACTTATGGTACACCCTGTATATATGTATATATATTCCAAAGTTTTAAATGATAGAATACGTAATGACGTCTCGGCCGTCGTATTGTAGTAATGCTTCGGTAATGCTATAAACGCCAATTGTCCTTTCTTAACGCTCTTTCCACCAAAACCTTTTAGTCCCGCCTTACATCAAGGATGACATGACTTCGAACGACGTGAGACTTCAAGAGGGCTCGAGTGTGAACTTGGCTTGCAGTTCGAGAGGCTCACCGGTGCCGTCGGTGAAGTGGAAGAGGGAAGACGGAAAACCGATTCGCGTCAACGCCACCACTACACGTAAGTGAAGAGTAAATTTTTTTTACATTTTCACGACACCGAATGAGGCGCGCACAATACCACATTTTAACTGCAGTATTTGATTCCTATTAGAGATGTACCGACTAGTCGGTAAATAGTCGGTAGTCGGCACAATCGGCCTATTCAGCCGACTAATCGTAGTCGGTTATTATTGGGCGACTAGTCGGCTTAGTCGCTAAATGCTCGCTAAATATCTAATTTATAATTGTTATCAGTATAAAAGTCCAAAATATAAGTACAATTTTAGAATTAAATAAAATGGGTTAAGTTTCTAGTCGACTATGATGAAAAAATGTGAATATAGCTACAGCATAGCAATAAGACACTAAATATATCATTTTATGATTACGTGATTTTAACCCATTAGTGGCCATTGGTAGAATTTGCTACCGACAAAATTGCTCGTCATTATTGTATCATTTTTTTCTGGTATTCACGCGATCTTCGGTACGAGTCATTGATATGACGCAATCTAAAAGATTGCGTCATATCAATGACTCATTCTGAAGATCGCATGGGCACTAATGGGTTAATAGGCTAGTTCATTTTAATTACGAGTATGTTTAGTAGCTACTACTACTTCTACTACTACTAGTTATTACACTGTAAAAGAGTAACTTCACTACATCATAATTTTTTTTATATATACTCATATATAGTAGGCCTATGTTAATTTTTAGGATTTTTTATTTTTAAATTTGCGAGCTTTGAATTCATATATGCAATGTTACATACCTAATTTACATCAATTTCCAATACCGGTAGGATGAAAAATGTAAATATAGCTAAAGCACAGCAATAATATATAAACTAAATTAACCTCTTTTTATGGTTTGTGATTTAAACGATCTTAATAACAGTTGTTCATTTTAATTATTTTTAGTAGCTAATTGGAGTGTAATAAAAAGTTAACATTCTGTTTTACTGCGTTAGAATTTTGGTTTCCAACTTCTTCTACAGTTCGCCTATGCTAATTTAAATAATTTTTAGGAATTACGTTCAATATTGCGAGCATTGAATTTACAAATGTTACGTTACATAACTTATATTAATCTCGTAAATGTTTGGTTTTTTGTTGTAAATGTAAACATTTTGTTGTTGTTGTTGTTGTTGTTGTTGTCGTCTAGCCAACAATAAAATATTTGTTGAAGTAAACTTAAATCCGACTCTGACTTTGATTCCTTAGTTCGTATCGCTGGATCCGGCTTTCAACCAAGGATGAACACGATGCATTTTATTATCAACACTAGGACAATTAATATTCTATTATGGTGAAATGACTGATGTTGCCATTCAGGCATGCATTAAATTTATACGAAACATATACCAAGAGCTCTAAATTGCGTATGCATTACGGATATATTTAAAGAGAAATTAACAAGTGTGGAACAGCTATGATATTAAAATACTTTTGGCTGCAAACCTAAGTAAGAATGAGTTCTTATAGTCGCCCGACGTTTGAAAGCAGACTAGTCGGCAGTCGGCCATAATTCGCAGTCGGTACATCTCTAATTCCTATGCACTACTACTACTAACAATAATAATAAACACTCGGAGCTGTTTAACCTATTTCGTATGAGGGCAAAAGATCATTTGACGGAGGGACCTACAGCTGTACGTGAAATCCGAACTTCGGGTCGCTACATCATTTAAACGCGGAGGACGGACACTCATACAAATACCGGACAAACCGAACGTCATTTAACTTCGTTGATATAAAGGGGAGCGGTGTTGTGACGCAGCCTCAACGTAGTCCAACTCGCAAAAAAAAGAGGGATATCCGGAAAGAGGTCTGAAGGAAAGACAACGACTTCTGTAACCGTTAAAACAATTGGAAAACTGACATTAAGTCAAATAAAGAAACATTTATTGAAGTCACTGCAGTATATATATATATATATAATATATATATATATATAGATATTATATATATATATCGCACCATAAAGGAAATTCTCCCTCTTTCGTCAAAGGAAATAAAAATTTATTGCAATTATAATCATTTCCAATCAATAAAATGAAAAATAGCTTTTTTCATACAAATGGTAACAATTGAAACTACATATTTTAAATTTCCTTCCAATTATCTACGTCATTTTTTTTATTTTTTAGCACAAAATTTAGTGGGATTCGTTATTCGATATTTTGCTGTAACTCCCTGTTAACTGATGTTAAGGTAATGATGTGATTTTTCGTAACCACCTTCGCAACATCTAAAGTCATAACACCGTTTCCCATCGATTAGCGATATTACGTCTGGGTAGTAATTGGATGGGAGACCGTCCTCCGAGTCCAGATTACGTAGCGACCCGCGTTGGTTTCCACGTAAAGCCGTAGGTCTCCTCCGTTACGCGACCTTAGTTAGATGTTGCTCGCGAAAGAGGTCAAAGAACCGCATCAACCAACCCAATCTCTGAAAATTTGTTACGTGGAGGAAGTTGAAATCAGTCAAAATATTCTTTTAAAATTGGCGATTAATATTTTAAAACAAGGAAAGTTCAAAGAATAAAAATGTATATTACGTATATTATTTGAGTTACGTACAATATTTTTTTTCTTGGCAGTACAAGAAAAAAGGGGTCCTATCCTACCACTGATGCATCTCAGCAGGAGTGACATGGGGGCCTATCTCTGCATTGCCTCTAATGGAGTTCCCCCATCAGTCAGCAAAAGAATCCAAGTACAAGTCAAGTGTAAGTCCACTCTTCGATTCTCACCACAAACGTGATGAATAATAGATGACTGAATACTGTTCCTTCTTACTCCATATTTAATCAACATGAAAAAATTTACGATCAGTTAGTAACCGAGAGAGTGTGTGTGTGTGTGTGTGTGTGTGTGTGTGTGTGTGTGTGTGTGTGTGTAAATCATCAAGTAACGTCAACAGTAGACCACCTTATTTTACTAATTAGGTCGAACTTTGTGAAAATAAATATAATTTTCTCGTACGACCTATTTTTTTAGGTAAGGTTAGGTTAACTCGGCCTAACCTAATGTAAAATCTGAGGAAGCATAAAGGACGACTTATTTGACCGATTTTTTTAAAATTAAAATCCTAACGCGAGTAAAATTCGAAAAAAACCATTGTATACAGTAAAAAAAAAACGTTTTCTGTGCAGACCCCCCCCCCCTACTTTAACGCAAGCGAAAGTGATTAAATATTTGAAACTAAAAAATATAACGTTTGACCGACTGGTAAAAAATGGTCACGGAGTAAAATTTACACAAATGTTCGACCACTTGGGCATTTATGCCTATATATATAATTTCAGTTCGGCCTACTGTTTACGCCCCCATCAACTGGTGGCCGCTCCCCCTGGCCAAGATGAGAAACTCGAGTGTTATGTTGAAGCTTGGCCAGTTGGCCTCAACTACTGGAAAAGTCCGAAAGGATTTGAAATTCTCCACACGGATGACAAGTACGTTAAACAAAACCGACTCTTTTACAATGCATTTACGCGCAATAACATTTCCGACTTATCGGCGGAAATGGGAGAAATCCCGAATATAAATTTGAAAGGAAACTCTATACAGGTACATTACGAACAGGTACAACGTGAGCACGGAGAAAGGGTCTCAGGTGTACAAGACACACATGATCCTCACCATCAGAAATTTTTCATCTGTGGACATTGGGGATTACAATTGCATCTCTAACAACAGCCAAGGAGGAGCTGAGCAAGTTATTCGAGTCTCAGCTTCTAGAACCATAGGTAGCAATCCAAACTTAATTGATAAAGGTTAGTCACATATATATATATATATATATATATATTATATATATATATATATATATTATACATGTTTGTGTGTGTGTCCTTGTCTTTCCGACAGAATTGCGACAAGCTTGAGGATACACACGGCCCACCGCGACACGAATGTATCACATTATTAGCAGTGTCGCGGTGGTTATCTCTATAAATACCATCTTTTATCATGAAAAAAGTATATAATTAAGGTTAGGCTAGATCAGGTAAGGTTACGCAAGGTAGGTAAGGTACGCAAGGTTAGGTAAGGTTACGCAAGGTTAGGTAAGGTTACACAAAGTTACTGATAAACAAAATAAAACAAATAGAGGATAGGGAAATATGTTGGAGGGAAAAGAGTGTAGTCCCATCACTGATGACGTCACTTCTAACTTTTTTAAGCACCCATACTACTCAATGCTGTTCAAACTGAAGCAAAATAACATAGCTTTATGAAGAAAATAGTACACACACACACACACACACACACACACACACACACACACACACACACACGTTTGGCTACTCTACAAGACTGCGACATTTTCACATTCAATTCAGTATTGCATCATTTACTCACTCTAAAAACCTAATCATTTTAACCAAACCTCTCCTAACCTTGCGTAACTTCACGTACTACGTTCATTTCTGTTTCTTAATTTATCATTACTCATTTATTCATTTACTCTTATTTCATTTATGCATTTATTTATTGGTTTATCACCATCCCACCCTTCAACCTTACCTCACATCACATCACATCACATCACTACCCCCGAGCGTGTGAAGTGGGTGCCCAGCGGAGACGCGAAAACTACGAGAGAACCTCGCTTCTTTCACATGTACCTTCAGTGGATCCATAAACTCTTTACGAAGTTATTCAATCTCAGTTAATTTTAGACTTTTACACTCAAATCCTGATATATATATTATATATATATATATATATATATATATATATATATATATATATATATATATATATCGAAAACCTTGGCCCTTGCTTTTGGCTCTCTTCTTCGTGTATGAGAGGGGGCGTTTTTGCGGGCACTCGCCCTTGGCCCTTCTTTCTGCTTTAAAAACAAATATATTTATATTATTTATTTAATGTAGTTATTGAACAGATCTCCGCTTGGTTAGCCCCCCCTAACTTACCCCCTTCCAGTCAAACATTTTTTAATCTAATTTAATCATATACCCTATTCTAGCATGCTCTGATATACAATTACCCGATGGCTTTACATCTTTCTGCAGTGATAAGATATACAAAATGGATCTACATTTACTCTCCCATCCTTTGATTTTAACTCATCTTAAAAATGTCTTTTCACATAATTTTCTTGTTCACTTATCCTTTGTTCCAATCTGGGATACGTCATGACCAATGTCGTAACACCACTTCCTGTCGATTAGTGAAGTTAAGCGACATTGGGTCTGACTATAGTTGAATTGGAGACTGTCCTCCGCGTCCAGATGATGTAGAAATTCATGGTTCGGATACCATGTAAAGCTGTAGATCCCCTCCATCATATGACTTTTGCGGTAACGAAGATGGTTAAAAAACCAAACAACGCACGCCTAACAATGTTGGAGAAGAAGAGGGGAAAGTTGGGGGGTCACATGAGTGATGACGTCATTTCCATATCTCTGAAATACTGATTTGTTTTTCAAACAGGTCTCGCTAATCCTAAAGAGCCACCACCACCTTATGGAAAACCTGGACTCTCATCCGACAGCTGGAGCAAAGAAAGTAAGAATTCCTCTAATTAAGAATGAGTTTTAACTTCTAATGGTCCATGGACCTATATCAGAGGTCTCCAATACGTGTCTTACGGGCAACATGTTGTTCGGTGAGCTGTTTCAATTGGTTCACAAAAGCTCAATGATAATAGTAAACGAATGCCAAGTACTTGAATGAAATCGTAATTTTTCGCCAAAATCATCTTAAAGACTGCGTGAAAACTGTAGTGATTATCCCGATTTTCAGAAGTTGGCATATATGGTGTGCGAGGTTTCCCATTTCAAAATATCACTCTGGCTCGCCACATATTTTGAGCTTTTAATGTGCATCAATATCTGAAAAAAAAATGTTGGGGACCACCCAGTCCCATGCCAACTTCCTCTAAATTTATATTCACTCTGTTACTCTAACCTACTCGTACTTCTTGTGTTCGTGTAAATTTCTATAAAACAAAAAAAACAAAAAACAAAATATATATATATATATATATATATAATAATTAATAATAATGAGTGACACTGATTAAATATAAATAGCATCCTACTGAATTTATGATAATAAAGTTTCTTATAATGTATAATTCTTTTGTCAATTACTATTAATGACTCAAAAATAGTATCAAATATTATAAATCTTATCTTCAGAAGTGATGTACTGAAGCGTTTTTCCTTTTTAAAATGAAAGACACGAACGCAATATTAATGAAAGACTATTTTAATTTGTTTTTAGATATTTACGATGAAAAGAACCCCACCTTCGTTCGAAAGAAAAATAAAAGTAAAAACACTTCCATTCACCAATCGAAAGAAACCCTTCGAAAGCAAAACTACTTTCATCAGAACTCCATCGAAGATCGTCAACAACATTCGTCAGCTTCGAGAACAGCCCCTGTCGGAGGGTCTATTTACTATTTTTTCAAAGAATCTTTCGGATTGGCCGTTGGTGTGTTCACACTTTTGGTTTCTCAAATATGCGAAATTGAAGATGAAGTAGGAGTTCCCTTTGAAAGAATTATCGCAAGAAAAAGTCGACTATTTCATATAGGAAGCAATGGAAACCAGAGTTATGGTGGCAGCGTTAGTGACAACAAAGAAGAGATGATTTCAGATTTGAAAACATTTAGCAACTCGTATCAGAGATGGAAAGGTGAAAAAGCGTTGAAAAATGCAGTGAAAATGATTCCAAAGGTTGATTCAAAATCATCAAAAGCTTCTCGATGTTCGAAGGAGGAAACTCAAAATCAGGCCGGAAACCACTTCCCAACGCGCACCAAATTAAATCAGACATTTTTAATCAAAGGCAAGATCAAAATTCAGCCCGATCTGAACATGATTCAGCTTCTTAAAAACGCTCTTCAAATTCTGTTTTGTTGGCTCGCCTTCCGTTTTCTAATTAACTTAATGATCTGGAAAGGGTAACTCTTGATTAAAACTATAACAAATGAATTTTAGTTCATTTAATTTGTGTTATCAGAGGTCTATGAAGTGCTTGTACTTGCCAATAACCCTATTAGAATACTTGAGTTTAGTTCGTAAATAATTAAAATAAACGAAAAAAAATCAGGAATTTATAAATGTGCCAAGTCATAAAAGGGGAAAAAAGAAAAACAATAAAATAACACATTTATTTTAAAATGTTTTCAAATTCCCATGCTAGAAAAATGGTAATTTCAAATTACGAGTTTCTCTATATATAGAATTTTATAAAACAGAACTTCAATATTTTATTATTATTTTTTTTTAATAATGAAACGGCTTTCACGCTTCGCTCAGGAGTTACATTGGGTTTCATATTATCACTAATAATACCGCACTACTTTCAAATGCATGTCAAAAGGCTTGCAATATTTTCACGTGGGTTGTTATATATATATATATATATATATATATATATATATATATATATATATATATATATATATACACAAAATTTTCAAGCAGAGAATATCACATACCGTATGATCCAATTTGCAAACTAAACGAAACGCGTTGTCTCTTTATATATACGTAGTCTCAATCTGAAAAAGTAAGGCTCTATTTTGTCAATTTATATTTCTACCACAGATCATATTCACGGAATCTTGGATTTTTTTTTCCATGTAGTTCAGGCTAACCTGATGAGACATTTACAGTATATGATGACGTATTTTACAGTTCAACGTGTTCATTATGAAGCGTTATTACCAAGCAGTATTGCGGAAGTGCAATTTGACTTTAAAGTACAATTTGGAGTAAGGGAAGTCCATAGCGGATTCATAATAAACTAATAAAGAAATATGAACATACGAGATATATGAAAGAGTTTGGAAAGTCGTGTTGGTCGGAAAAGGATTGTACAATACGCCATAATTGTACTGTAAATTCTATGACAGCCAAGCCTATAAACTAAATCGTCAAAAAACCTCTGTATATTTCCGTGAAAATAATGACGTGTTGTAAAATTCACGTACATAATACTTTATACTATATAAATACAAAAAAATTAAGGGTCCATATATATATGGGATGAATTTCACAATTAAATACGTGAAATGAATGAATGATGCAAACCCACAAGGAAAAAGAAAAATGATTCCAAGGCCTTTCGTGTATTCAGAAGTACACCTCGTCAGGGAATGAGGTGTACTTCTGAATACACGAAAGGCCTTGGAATCATTTTTCTTTTTCCTTGTGGATTTACATCATATATATATATATATAATATATATATATATATATATATATATATATATATATATATATATATATATCACGAATGTGAGAAAATTCGGCCAGACAAATGGAGTGCCACATTTCTGAAGAAATGTAGAGTATTGCCAAGCTTCTATACTTACCTTACTATGGAAAAATCACTCGACACAGGACAAATTCTACTTCCATTAAAGAACGCGAACATTGCCCCCTTATTTAAAGAAGGTAACAGAGCAATGCCTCAGAATTACCAGCCAGTAGCTCTCACCTCCTACTTTATAAAGTGCTTTCAACGTATAATTAGAGGCAAAACTACTTACTACCTACAAGAAAAGAACTTATATACTGTAATCCGAACCAACATGGCTTCAGGGCTGGAAGATCATGCCTATCGCAGCAACTAGACCACAAAGAAAAAAATATTGGAAACATTGTGTCGGACAAAACATGATGTAATATACTGTATACTGACTTCGCTAAAGCCTTCCATAAATGTGACCATGGAATTATACCAGCCAAACTTAAAAATATGGGAATTACTGGAAAGCTGAGAAGATGGATATTTAATTTCCTGACAAACTTTAAAGAACGCAAAGAGTGGTAGTAAGTGGAGTTAAATCTGAAGTTTCGCAAGTTATGAGCTCTGTTCCACCAAGGTAGAGTATTAGCTCCCTTGCTGTTCATAATAATGATTGCAGAGAGTGATGCAGATATGAATGACAGTATCGTACCGTGTTTCACAAATGAGACAAAGATATTCAAGGACATATCGAACGAAAGTGAGAGAAAAATTACAAAATTCCAATGAAACATTACTCAAATGGGCAAAAGATAACAATATGAAGTTCAGCGAAGAAAAATTCCAACTTCTAAGATACAGTAATAACAAGGAGCTACAGAATAAAGGGTACAAAACTCTGCAAGCCAAACAACACCAAACCCAGAAGTCAGGGATCTTGAAGTAATAATGTCGGATGTAGAAATCACAGAGCACCATAACATTAAAATTACAATAGCTAGAAAAATACTGTAATGGGAGGAGCTTCCACGGCAAAAAAACAAACATCAGGCTAAAATTATGAAAGAGTCGAGTCCTACCAATAATTATACTGTAGAGTATTGTTCAGTACTCACAAGCCCATACAGAAAACGAGAAATTGCAAACATAGAAGTCAGACAAAGGACTTTTAATTCTAAGATAGAGGAAGCGAAAGGAGACTACTTATTTCGACACCATCCCTGAAACTCTACTCTCTGTAAAGACGCGAGCGGTACACAATAATATACAAACGAAAAATACTAGAGTTTTGACCCTAACCTTAGAAACGAAATAGAACACGATGGAATGAGAGAAGAGGTAGATTTTGTATTGTCCCAGCTGCGGTGCGATAGGAGAGCCATGAAAACAAGGATAGAAAATACTCTCGGAATACAAGGCCCAAAACGTTTTAATGTCCTGCCCAAAGAACTGAAGAACCCCGAGCACACCAACCTGAATAACTTCAAGAACCAGCTGGACAGGTTCGTGGGAAAAGTCCGTGACCAGCCATGCGTGGCTGGCTACGAGGGCAGGAGATCGGAAAGCAATTTCCTTCTCCACCAAATCCCGCAAATGAGGCGGGTTGCTACAGAGGGGGCCACCGCAGGTCGATCCTGAACCGTTGTTCAAACCCTCGGGTAGGATATATATATATATATATATATGAGGGGTCCCGCGTCTTAAGGTACCTAAGCGCCAAAATTAAAATTCGTCAGAAATCACCTCCAAAGTTCAGCAATATTCTGGCAATAGTATCTCTGTTATTAATTGAGCTAGAACGTTCATTTTTGGCTAAATTAGAGTTCTAAGTATGCTAATGAAGATGTTGAGTTTTTGGAATAGATTTTCATATTTTATATATATTTTTTTATTTTTTGATTTTCTTATTATGCCGAACTTTGGGTGAACTTTTGGCTGGCGATAGAGGTGAAAAAAAGTAGTTCACTTCATAAGGTTTTCAACCATACTTCTAGTGTCGTAAGGTCATTATAACCCAAACCACGCGATAGAGGAAGGGTGAAAATAGTGATATCCATCAAAAACACGTTTTCGCCTGTGGTGGCGCTTAGGTACCTTAAGACGCGCGACCCCTCATATATATATATATATATATATATATATATATATATATATATATATATATCGGCTATTGTTTGATGGCGTGGAAAACGCAATTTAATAATAAACAGGAACACCAGAGAAGAAATAAATATCCTTCAAGGTTTAATCAGTACCAACTTTTCGGAATGCACTAATTCCATCTTCAGGACTAAAATAATAAAAGACCAATTAAATAGATAAAATAAATAAATAAGGTACTTATTTATTTATTTTATATATTTACCTTTTTTAGTTTTAATAATTTTACATTTTTCTTAACTACTTTTTTATAATTTTAATTTAACATTAAATTGATATTAATTAATTTGCATTTGCAATTTGTACTTTGTATCTGTATGTGAATTGGTCTTTTATTATTTTAGTCCTGAAGGTGGAATTAGTGCATTCCGAAAAGTTGGTACTGATTAAACCTTGAAGGATGTTTATTTTTTCTCTGGTGTTCCTGTTCATTATATATATATTATATATATATATATATATATATATATATATATATATATATATATATATATATTACATTTGAACTATTAGAAATCTTGCTTCATTATCTACGCAAACAGAATTAACTTATATCAAGTATAATAAAAAATATATATTAATGTGCAACAATAAATAAGTAATAAGATTACACGTAAAGCCTTTCATACTGTGCCAAATAATATATATACCTTTCAATCCTGACTTCTATATAGCTCTATGTATAATAAATGAATATATTTAGTATTGGCGAATGATAGATTAACGGCTTAAAATTTTGATAAATCTCGATACAATTATCGATAAAGAATCATATAAATTTATGAGATACAATATTTAACAATTATGAAGTTCACTTTTTTTCTATTAAGTTCAAGGTCTTCCATTGGTGGTCACGTGGTCAGTGCAATGGGGAAGTGGACAAAACGGAGCTATACACCCATTTCATCTTCGGACATTATATATACACACAAAGACCTAACTGACGTAAACCAAACCAGACCTAACCTAAGCCTAACGGTATAAGCGTAAACTAACCTAAGCCTAACAACATAAAACTAACCTAAGCCTTACAACAAACTAAACTTAACCTAAGCCTAACAACATAAAAGTAACCTGACCTAAACCTTCAACATAAACGTAACCTGACCTAAACCTTCAACATAAACGTAACCTAACCTAAGCGTGACCTAACTTAACTACTGGCAATAACACGCTAATTAAATGTCCAGACAACGCGGACCTACACACATCGGCTGGACGAGACCATACACCAACAGTAAAGACCTAACCTAACCCACAATATACTTATCAATAGACACGTAAAGCCGATCAGACGTACTCCCGTACAAAATAGCCATTACTGGCGCGGAAGTTAATAATTAAGGTCGTAACCTTTGAAAGGTATTCTACCTTCAGTATGTAATGAATACAGACTCTTACGTTATTAATTATTGCAAACGCCTCTATTGATTTTCTTACAAGGACTTCTTCCAGTTCTGTTAATAATTTAAAGCAATATTATAATAGCGTTCGTGTTCTTCCTACATTTCCTCACCAATGTTCATTAATATCTGATTTTTAGTTAATAAAAATTTAACGCTATTATTACCATCATCAGCAGCATATTCATTATGTTTCATCATCATTATTATTAGTCGTTATCGTCGTTATCATCGTTATCGTACGAGGAAATAAATAACATGGAATTAAATGTAATAAAGTAAAATCCAAGAAATTACTTTCAAAATTACAATTTTTTGATCTTCAAAATAATGTTAATATTGATTTTTTTTAAAATTTAAATATCACTTTCTGTTAACAAACTTTATTTTTAGTTAAATTATGGACCATAAAAGAAAGTTTTAATAAGTGTGACCAGATATTGGATTATCTATTTTGCTAATAAAAAAAATATAATGTTCGAATAAATATATATATAATATATACAGGGTGGGCGGAAAGTAGCTCCCTATTTTGGATTGGTAAAAAAATACGTATATTATCCATTTATTTCAGAAGAAATAATATGAAAAGGTAGGCATACATGGTAGGTTTTCTCTAAAATTCAATGTGGGCTCCAACTCTTTCCACCAGCTTCTGGAGCCGCCCAGGAATGGCGTCCACTGACTTTAGCAGGAACTCCGGCGGGATGGAGGACATGACTTCCCGAATTCGGTCGTCCTCCAGTTCTTCCAATGTCCTCGGTTTGGTGCGGTAGACTTCTTCCTTTACCCACCCCCAAAGAAAGAAGTCGCACGGTGTCAAGTCGGGGCTCCTGGCTGGCCATTGATGTGGACCACGACGGCCCATCCAACGCCCAGGGAAGTGGGCATCCAGCCACTCACGGACACAAGAGCGAAGTGCGGAGGGGCGCCATCTTGCATAAATATCAGATCGTCGATGTTCTCCCAGTGCTGACAACCGGCCAGACCTCGTTTCGCAACATAGCAAGGTACCGCTCAGCATTCATGGTGTTGCGCAGAAGGAACGGGCCCACAACCTGATCTGAGGTCATACCACACCACACCGTTACACTGAACCGATTTTGCCGTTTTTCAGCGGTAACCGTGCGACTTCTTTCTTTGGGGGTGGGTAAAGGAAGAAGTCTACCGCACCAAACCGAGGACATTGGAAGAACTGGAGGACCGAATTCGGGAAGTCATGTCCTCCATCCCGCCGGAGTTCCTGCTAAAGTCAGTGGACGCCATTCCTGGGCGGCTCCAGAAGCTGGTGGAAAGAGTTGGAGCCCACATTGAATTTTAGAGAAAACCTACCATGTATGCCTACCTTTTCATATTATTTTTTCTGAAATAAATGAATAATATACGTATTTTTTTACCAATCCAAAATAGGGAGCTACTTTCCGCCCACCCTGTATATATATATATATATATATATATATACACAAACTCAGAATGGTTCCCTGAGAACATTATATGTTAAACACAGACCGTGCATGGAACAAAGAACTCTTCTGGGAAAATTAAATCCACTATAGTCCGAATAAGTAATGGTAAATGACAAATACCATAGTTTTTTTCCTTTTTCATGATTTTAGCCCGACGTGGGCAACGGGCCTCTCGCAAAGAGATCCCATAAATATAGCTTCCCTCACCAGCTATCTGCAAAGCAGACAGGATCCAGCTTTGGGACGTGGATCTAGGGTTTAAAGCAAGCCTAGATCCCTACACTCAGAACCTCTATATAAGTAAAAGACTCGTTGCATTCACGTCGTGTTGAATAAATCAAAGAAAAAGGGGGTAACTATTGTATTTTTAGCCAAAAAAAAAACAAAACTTAAACCTCAACCGGGACATTGAGCGTCCACTTTTCAAGGCACGAAACACGTCCGTTTAGTATACACAAACTCAGAATGGTTCCCTGAGAACATTATATGTTAAACACAGACCGTGCATGGAACAAAGAACTCTTCTGGGAAAATTAAATCCACTATAGTCCGAATAAGTAATGGTAAATGACAAATACCATAGTTTTTTTTCCTTTTTCATGATTTTAGCCCGACGTGGGCAACGGGCCTCTCGCAAAGAGGTCCCATAAATATAGCTTCCCTCACCAGCTATCTGCAAAGCAGACAGGATCCAGCTTTGGGACGTGGATCTAGGGTTTAAAGATCCACGTCCCAAAGCTGGATCCTGTCTGCTTTGCAGATAGCTGGTGAGGGAAGCTATATTTATGGGATCTCTTTGCGAGAGGCCCGTTGCCCACGTCGGGCTAAAATCATGAAAAAGGAAAAAAACTATGGTATTTGTCATTTACCATTACTTATTCGGACTATAGTGGATTTAATTTTCCCAGAAGAGTTCTTTGTTCCATGCACGGTCTGTGTTTAACATATAATGTTCTCAGGGAACCATTCTGAGTTTGTGTATACTAAACGGACGTGTTTCGTGCCTTGAAAAGTGGACGCTCAATGTCCCGGTTGAGGTTTAAGTTTTGGTTTTTTTTTGGCTAAAAATACAATAGTTACCCCCTTTTTCTTTGATTTATTCAACACGACGTGAATGCAACGAGTCTTTTACTTATATAGAGGTTCTGAGTGTAGGGATCTAGGCTTGCTTTAAACCCTAGATCCACGTCCCAAAGCTGGATCCTGTCTGCTTTGCAGATAGCTGGTGAGGGAAGCTATATTTATGGGATCTCTTTGCGAGAGGCCCGTTGCCCACGTCGGGCTAAAATCATGAAAAAGGAAAAAAACTATGGTATTTGTCATTTACCATTACTTATTCGGACTATAGTGGATTTAATTTTCCCAGAAGAGTTCTTTGTTCCATGCACGGTCTGTGTTTAATATATATATATATATATATATATAATATATATATATAATATATAGCTTGTTTGGTTACTCTATTTTATTATCATGTAATGCATTTTTAAATTCTTCAGGCTTTGTTCATTACAGTTTAAATATACACGGAGAAAAGCCTATAGCTTGTTAAAATAACTATACGTAACTAACTATATGCACACTATACACCAAATACTGTAGTTAATTTTACGATACTGTACGGTTAATGCAGCTGTACTACAGGTACCCTAACTACGCTTTTTACTCTGATAAAAACTTGTATGATCGGTAACATCCACCGAACAGTACGCGTAAAACTCGCCATTTTCTGTAACGATTGCTGATAATTCTTGTTACTTCCCGAAGAACGAGCGACCGTTTGGCCGACGGTATGGTAATTTGAGGCACACCGTCACCAAATATACCAGCGTCGGCCAAACAGATGCCCGTTATCTGGGTAGCACTTAAAAAAACAAAAACACGGACTAATTTGGCAGTACGTGAGTGATTACTTAAACAGCAATGACTAAATACAGATGGACGCTTCAGCCGAATTATATGGGCTTGATTTTCGCTGTTTATACTTCTTAAATAACTTAATTAGGTCTCATTCGAGTCTATGGTACTCAAAAGTGCCGTAGGAGAGAGTTTTTTCCCACGAAAGACTTTTATCTTTGATTCTTCACTGTATCCATTCATTGTCAGGGATTATCATTTCATCCTCGAGTAACAAAGACGCAGGGTGTTACATCATGAACCATTGTTATATACATTAACAGTTTACATTTTTGTTATCAAAACAATGAAGGAACGTAGTTCAAATCCAGTATTAATACACTCGAAAGTCGGGAGTTAAAATTTGGTAGTCGCTCTTAAGCAAGGTAGGTTCTTTTCAACTTACGATAGTATGAAAAAATGAAGATGATATCACAATCACTCAGGATGGCCGGAAACTAGCATAGCGCTCAGGCCAACTAATATAGCCTATTGCTCTAACTCTCGTATCATTATTACCAAAACCATCGGGATTCAAACCCCCGATCTCGGCGTTTTTACTTCGCTTACAGGGGAACGGTGACACTCACTAGCCGGCAAAGTAAGGATATACAGCTCAAATGTAAACTGAAATGGTGGCATTCTATACTCACGGGTAAATTGATAATAACCTAACCTTGCATAGGACTTATTTCGACTACCAAAGTTAGTTAATTTTACTTCACCACTTTCGAAAGTGTAGAAGTACCCAACTTAAGGAGTGAGGGGTTAGATTCTACCATTCCAACAATTTAATCCATAATAGAATACTTATTTTGATTGTCTCTGACGTGCATGAAATAAAATACACAGAGTGACCCAAAAAAGTTGTTAAAAAATTATAGCCCATTATTTTTTTGGAAACACTTTTTTCTGGATTATCCTGTACAATAATTAAAAAAATAAATAATATCATATGTAAATAGTAACGTAAGTGCCAATATTCTTCATATTTTGTAACTATTCCTGTATTATACACTATCCGTGAGTTGTAAACAAACCCAACTTACAATAGAAAGACTTTTAATTTCTTTTCTAAAGAATTCAGTTTACAATACATACTTTTGTGACTTACATCTCTCAATTATTGTATCATGATCTTATATTATCTGTATAATAATAATAATAATAATAATAGAAATTTTTTTAATAACTCATTAATAGTCTATAGCTATATAGAGAATGTTAAAAACATCCATTATATGTACATTTTTCAATGAAATTCAATATCATATCTATACTAGATCAGTTTAATTTTGTTCAAAAATGTTGCAGTGTGGACTTATAGAAATTTTTATTCATATCAAGGTTATATATTATATATATTATATATATATATAAATATATATATATATATATATATATATATATAATGCAATGTATTACACTCTGATAATGTATGTGTGGTTTGTGTGTACATCGAGAGATCAAATAAACTTTGAATATAGTTTGCCTTTCATTAAAATCGCCGTGAATGCAACCAAATCTTTCGGAAATTTATTGTTCCCATCTTCAAACGATTTACAAAAATAATGTAAAACATACCCAAAATGAAAACTGAAGTGCGTGAATGGGTACAAAATGGGTACAGAATGGGGACAAAATGGGGACGAAACTATTAAAATTAAAAAATAATTAAAAATAAATTTTTTTTTCCCATTGAAGAACAAAGAATAAGTTAAATTTGCAAAGCCATTTGATAAATCAATGTCGTATAGCTTAAATATATAGACGAATCAATTATACAGGGTGTTCCGTAATTATCTTTACAAATTCAATTCAATTCCAGTGGAATTTGTAAAGATAATTCATGGACACCCTGTATTTAGTTTTCCCCAATTGAATCAAACGATAAAGATTAAAAACAATGGGGCTACGTCACAGCCATATCGTAACAACGCTTCCCGTAGATTAACGAAGCTAAGCGACATTGGCTCTAAGTTGTAGTTGAATGGGGGACCGGATGATGTAGCAATCCGTGGTTCGGGTCCTGCGTAAAGCTGTAGGTCCTATCCATCACGTGACCTTAGATGTTGCGAAGGAGAGTAAACAATCCCACCAAACAATAATTAGAATAACGCGTAGAAAAATTAAAAATGACGTCAACGAATAGAAACCAAACCAAGAAATATATTTTTTAATTTCATTCTTTGAAAATGAAATTACTCGAGGTATGAGGTTACCCACTATTACATAGTCACTTTCCCATACAATGGTACTGTACAGGTTCGAGAAAAAAAGCTCGTCAAGAAACAATTTGAAAAAAAATCCATAAAAAATTAATAATTAGTAAATGACTGGATTTTTTTTTTTTTTTTTTTTTTTTTTTTATTGGTGTGACCAAAAAGAAAAACATAAATATCCAAAAGAAAACAGGATATTAACACTTATTAATTTAGTATTATTTTAAAATTTTTGTTCACAGGCGAACTTTTTTACCAAACTACAAATGGATCGTTTACACCAGTGGTTCTTAACCGGGGGGGCGCGCCCCCCTAGAAACAGGAATTTCTCTAATTGTATTTGTTATTCTCTTAACGAGAGCATGGGCTAATATTGAGAAGTTATTGAGAATGTTATTTTGATTGAAGGGGGGCGTGGAGGGAAGGACCAATTCCTAGAGGGGGCATGGTAGTAAAAAGGTTAAGAACCACTGGTTTACACGGATGTAAAAATGTTAAGTAAAATTTTAAAGTTGTTGTCTGAATACCAACAGTATGACCTCGCATTGAAGACGTGATTCGTTTATCAAAAGATCAATAAAAGAGTTCATTTCCGAGAAATCTACGTAAACGCGTAATGTATCCCTCCCCACCCACCCTACTTTGCAACCTGATCAAGCGCGCAGTTGAGGGAAAAAACTTCGCCGAAGAAAATGTGGGGAAATTACCGAAAAAAAAAAAAAAAAAAAGGGCGATTGGTCATGAAACAGGGTCATGCTATGCCTTTGCTTTTCATCACTGATTACCCAAACCCCAAGGTACTTCCGAGAAACGTCCCTCTTCACAGAAAAATAATTAATAAAAAATAAGCAATTTCCATTATCCCATTATTACCCGGGCATTGTGAGATGAAATTTCTATTTAAAATTCCCATCAGCTAAATAAGTCTCCAAATATGCTGTAACCTTCTGAATAAATAAATTTTTGTCTGCGCCTTTTTTTTTCGATAAACAAAGACAATTCATAATAGTAAAGTTTGGTTTCTTAACTCCAAAACCCCAATTCCCCCCTTCGTTCTACATTCACAGAATTCAAAAATTCTCCGGAGAATTCAATACCATTAACATCTAAAACTAGTATTTTTTTATTAGGCCTATACAAATACTGTTCATAGCAGAGCATACACCATTATCTACTAGTAATATTATACCTTTCAGGACACACATTGCCGAAATTACATCAGTTTTGATGGAATTAGTGCTTAGTTTTCTTTACAGATAAAACGAGCAACTGTCTAAAACATTTCCACAAATTTGAAAAGTAACAAAATCATATCCACCAATTCTGTAATGAAAATTTTACATCGAAAGTTTTGTACATTTTTGTCATGATAGACATATATCGACAAATACTCGAAATCTTTGCCATCCCATTTACTCAACCGTTCAACTCTGGAACAACCTTCTTCAATCCATCTTTCCCCCTCTCTATGATCGCCAATCTTTCGAACGCAGCGTGTCCAAACGTCTCGAAAACTCTCGACCTTGATTTCGGCTCTCTTCCTCCCCTCCTATTTGGGTGAAAATTTTTTCGCACGCCCTTCCTCTCTTCTTCCTGCATAAAAAAAAAACCCACTCCATATTTATAGAAACGTCGAAAGCCGTAAAAAAAAGTACACTTCCCAGTTATTTTGAAGAAGCTATTTTTTTATTTTTTTTAAGGGGACAGGTGGCTAAACAAAATTAAAAACTAGTATAAATTATGAAAATGTAGTCGGAAAATAATTTTCAAACTTGAAAATGAATAATAAATTAATGAAGAGAACATTGTAAAATTAATGTAAAATTTGAAAATGTAAATCGACGCGTCTAAAGAGCAAATGTGAAAGAAAACTAAAATACTGAAATAAAATAAACGATCCAAAAATATAGAAATGTAAAATATGACATTAACTGTTATTTGTATTTTAAAAATTCTTTTTAAATTATTTACCATATTTTGGTGTACGTGAATCAAATCCTTGTGGAAGAGAAAATGTGTGTGTGTGTGTGTGTATGTTTATAAAGTCCCTCTCTATTTCAGTAAAAACGTAGCAAAAAGGGTAAAATTCAATAACAATATAATAGAAGGCATCCATTTAATGAATACTTAAGCATATGATTCTACATGAGCACCATCACTATATCTACAGCGTTCGAATCTGTCAGAGTGCCATCAGTATCTCTACAGAGTTCGAATCTGTCAGAATTCGAATTTGTCAGCAGCATTGCGGAACACATTTTGGAGCATGACAGGAGTTATTTTTGTAACTGCTGTTACGATACGAGCACGTAAATCTTGCAGAGCTGTAACACTCGTTTGATAGACGTTTGGTTTGATAAAGCCCCATGCAAAGAAATCCAAGGGTGTTAGGTCAGGAGATCGAGCCGCCCACGGCCTGTTGCCTCACGTCCGATCCACCGATTTGGAAATTGTTCCTTTAGGGTGTCCGGACAATTCGTCCCTGGACAATTCGTCCCCGGACAATTCGTCCCCGGACAATTCGTCCCCGGACAATTCGTCCCCGGACAATTCGTCCCCGGACAATTCGTCGCCGGACAGTTCGTCCCTAGGACAATTCGTCCCCAGACAGTTCGTCCCCAGACAGTTCGCCGCGTACAAATAAAATTTATTATCTAAGTTAGGTTTTAGAAAACGTAAAAAACTTCTAATATTTACTATTACATACAGTTACATACAATACATTTTAATAGTAACAAACATTAAAAAACATAAAGTGAAAGCAAAAAAGGCATTTAAAATTTGAGATTATGGGCAACCCCTTTTAAGAACTGAAGCTTATTTATCGAGTCATACTTTTCTATTAATTTTAGTATACGACTATCTAGATCTCTGTATTTTTTCTTCTTAAAAACGACTTCCCCCTGAAGAAATTTCTGCATTTTGCTTCTCGCCAAACCTTCTTCGCGTCGTAGCACGTCTATGAGTCCATATATTGGGGTGGATTGCGCTCACCGCACGATTCAGGGCACTGTGAAAAGCTTCTAAGCCGTTTATGGTACGGGGTTAGGTTAGGTTAGGTTAGGTTGTTAGGTTAGGTTAGGTTAGGTTAGGTTTTTACTTGTTTTAAAGCCTAACTTAAATAATAATTTTTAATTTATGAAGGTTTTAAGAAGAAAAAGTTGCAGAGTGTCTCTTACTTTTATTTTGAAGGCGACGAGTACTTAAGGTCATATTACAATTTAAAACTTAAAAATTAATTTTGTAGGCGACGTACTGTCCGGGGACGAATTGTCCTAGGGACTAATTGTCCGGCGACGAATTGTCCGGGGACGAATTGTCCGGCGACGAATTGTCCGGGGACGAATTGCCCTCGCACCTCATTTAGGTACTCCCGAACAATGTTTGCGAAATGACAAGGTGCCCCATCTTGTTGAAAGACGACGGTGTTTAAAATGCCATCTGAATGAAGCTGGGACATTTACGTGCTCTATCGTAACAGCAGTTACAAAAATAACTCCTGTCATGCTCCAAAATGTGTTCCGCAATGCTGCTGACGGATTCGAATTCTGTAGAGATACTGATGGTGCTCATGTAGAATCATATGCTTAAGTATTCATTAAATGTATGCTTTCTATTATATTGTTATTGAATTTTACCCTTTTTGCTATGTTTTCACTGAAATAGATAGGGACTTTATAAACACCCTGTATATGTATATATATATATATATATATATATATATATATATATATATATATATATATACCGGTGATTAAAAATGATCTTCCCGATTTTAAACATTTATTATGAAAAACTAACAAAACTACAGCGAAAAGCAAGGTATACAAATGCAGAATATTTCAGGGATTTTTTTTTATATAGAATATTGAACACGTCAGATATAGCCCTAAAGTTAACATGTTTTGTGCTCTTACCGCTGAGAAAGTACACGGTCCATTCTTCTTTGGTGAACAAACAATGAACGGTATCATTTACCGCGATCAGGACAAAGCTCCTGAATGAGCAATTGCCCGATCGTTGGATCGGGCGTGGGGGGCCCATTGTTTGGCCGGCTCGTTCGCCCGATCTAACCCCCTTTGACTTCTTCCTCTGGGGCTATGCCAAAAATTAAGTTTTTGTTCCATCAATGACAACAACTTTGGAACATTTGAAGGAAGGGATACGTGAGGCTGTTAGAAAAGTTCAGTATGATATGCTACAAAATGTATGGAGGGAAAAAGAACACCGCTTTGATATCTGCGGAGCCACAAAAGGAGCTTGCAAATAAAACTTTTTGAGTTCTTTATTTTTATATCTTGCTTTTCGCTTAGTTTTTCATAATAAATGTTTAAAATCGGGAAGATCATTTGTAACACCCTGTGTGTGTGTGTGTGTGTGTGTGTGTGTGTGTGTGCTCCTAAGTATTCGTACGGAGAAATGTTTCAGTTACCGGTGTATTCGTTCTAATCTTTTTTTTGTATCATGCATAGGATAGTTATGTAATTATGAAAACTTTACCATTCGTTTGGAAAAATTTAACAAATAAAAAAATTAGTTTAACTCCAACATATAATGTAAAACATCAAAGAATTTGAGGAAATTAAAAAAAAAAGTTAAAATGCAAAAGTTTTCGTACATTTATTTACAAAGTGATTTTAATACTTGTGTGTCCACCTTAGGCCTCAAGAATTTTAGCTTTTCACGAGTAGTTGTCTGTTTATTGATTAAAGACTGTTAGCAATTCTCAATTATCGAATTTTTTCTGTGAATCTTCATGGAAGACGGATGACTGTACGAGCCCATTAGTAAGCAATGGGTTGTAGTGGTAGAGAGTTATCTAAAGATCTTAAGGAACCTGTTAGTACTGCAGATGAGTCTGGAAAGAGTTATAGGAAGATAGAAAAACTTCGAATTTCACGAATGACGGTTGCTGCAGTTATAAAGAAATGGAAAGGCTTTGGAACAATCAAAACTCTACTAAGGTGTAGACGACCTTAAAAGATTTCAGAACGTATAGCTAGACGGACTGAAAGAATGACTGCCGCGAATCCACGAATGACTGCGGGTGATATTTGCCAAACATTAATATTAAGAGCGATGTCCATCCCTCTACTGTACGTCGTGCATTGAGGAAGAATGGGTCTGCATGGAAAACTTGCACGAAGGAAACCTCTGCTACGAAAAGCGCACAAAGAAGCTCGTTGAAAGTACGCCAAGGATCATTTGCATCCTTGAAGAAAATTCTTTGGACAGACGAGCCAAAATTGAATTACGGTATTCGGGAACAACGAGCAAAAGTATGTTTGACGAAATTCAAAAACTGCATTCAACGAAAAAACATCCTTCCTACAATTAAATATGGTGATGGTAGTTTGCTTCTTTAGGGGTGCTTTAGTTTTTCTCGTACAGGAAAGCTTGTCGTCATCAATGGAATCTTGAATTCGAAGAAATATGAGGAAACTTTGGAAGAAAATATATTGTCTTCCGTTCGAGAGTTGCGAATGAGTCACAATTGGGTACTGCAAGATAATGATCCAAAACATAAAAGTAAGAGGACCATGAAATGGTTTCAATAAAAGAATTTCAAGCTTCTCGAGTGGCCCAGTCAAAGCCCAGATCTCAATTTAATCGAGAATTTATGGTGTGATTTGAAAAAAGTTGGCCGCAAGAGAAACCCTTCAAATCTGACTGAATTACAACAATTTTCATCAGAAGAATAGGCTAAAATTTCTCCTGAGAGATATCGGAACCTTGTAGAAACATACCCAAAACGAATCATTGAAATAAAAGGTGGACACACAAAGCATTTAATAATTTTGTTAAATGTACGAAAACTTTTTTATTTTTTTATTTTCCTTTACTTTAATTTTTCTTGATGCTTTACATGTTGGAGTTGAACTAATGTTTTTATTTGTTAAATTTTTCCAAAACAAATGGTAAACTTCTCATAACTATTCTGTGCATGGTACAACAGATAACCGAAATATTTCACTGTACGAATACTAATGTGTGCCACTATATATATATATACAGTATCTTTACCCAGAAAATATATGTAGCGACTCGAAAAGAGACCGTCTTGGTTTTAATTTGGGCAAATGACAATGACATAATAATAACAACAACAAATAAAAGTGCAACGCAAACCTATTTTTCTGATCACTGGGTAATCGATATACAAATAAAATCCAAAACCAGAAGACAAAACTTCGTCCGAGAGAGATAGGAGGAATATTTGAAGGATTAAATATAAATTCAATGAAAGTACATTGGACAAGTATAAATTCAGGATTAATGGGAGCAGAATGGGAATTGCTACTTCACGATAAGGAACTTCAGAAGAGATACAACTTATAATAGAAAATGAAACTAAACCTATATTGCTTAAGCATGTTCAGAAGGGACAAAAGAAAAAACGTAGCAAAAAACAGAACAGCATTTAGACAACGGAAACAAACTGTAAAAAATATCCACGCGTGTAAAACTGAAGCAAAGAGGCTCAAGCGAGAAAAAAAAAGTCACAAAATAGAAGTGGACCAAAAACGATTATTCATTCACAAGACAAAGAGAAAATCAATGTAGTGGAAAATACAAAAAATAACCCAAACTACTTCTACACCTTTGCGAAAAAGACGCGAAATGTAAAGGGGTCCATCTGAAGATAAGAGTAAATGAAAGCACAGATGATCCAGAACAGATGAGCGAGTTGCTTCAGGCACAATTCAACTCTGTGTTCAGCTCCCTTCAGCTCGAGGTGAAAACAGAAAACGTGGCGGAATTCTTTAACGCGCATAAAATTCAGTCACGAACAAGTACGTGGTCACGAATCTATTAATGGATTCCGAGTTCTTGAAAGAGAACATAATAATTAAAGCTCTCTCACAAACACGAAAAAATTCAGCGCCAGGGTCAGACCATGGAGTACCATGTTTTTTCAAGAAATGCAGAGAGAATATAACCAAGCCACTACCCTTACTCTGGAGGAAATCATTCGACACCAGACAAATTTCACTCCTATTAAAGCGAACATTGTCCTTTTATTCGGAGGAGGTAACAGAGTAGTACCTAAGAACTATTGGCCAGTAGCTCTCACCTTATAAAGTGCTTTGAACGCGTAATTAGGAACAAAGTTACTTCCTACCTACAAGAAAAGAATTTATTCACTCCGAACAAACATGACTTCAGGGCAAGAAGAACATGTCTATCACAACATTTAAACTACCAAGAGAAAATATTAGAAACTGTGCCCAGGTGAAAATGTAGATGCAATATACACTGAAGACTTCGATAAATGTGATCATGGAATTATAGCAAGCAAACTTAAGAATACAATAATTACTGGAAAGTTAGAAAGAGGGATATTTAATTCCCAACTCAAAGAACACAGAGAGTGGTACTAAATGGAGTTAAATCTGAAGTCTCAGAAGCCGTCAGGTCTGTCCAATAACGTGCAGTATTAGCTCCCTTGCTTTTTATCATAATGATTGCAGACACTAATGCAGATATTAATGAGTGTTTCGCGGATGACACAAAGATACGCAAGGAAATATCAAATGGCGGAGAAATAGAAAAATTACAAAACTATGATGGTAACAAAAAGGAGCTACAAAATAAAGCATATAAAACACCATGAGACAAAGAGATAACGTGAAACCCACAAGTCAGAGATCTTGGAGTAATAAAGTCATCGGATACAGAATTCAGAGAACGGACAACATTAAAATTACAACAGCTGGAAAAATAATGAGAATTATATGGAGGGTCTTCCATACCAAAAACGCAAACATCATGCTAATACTTTGGAAGAGTTCAGTTCTACCCACAATTGAGTATTGTTCAATACTCACAAGCCCATACAGAAAACTTGACATTGCAAACATAGAGGCCATACAAAGGACTTTTACATCAAAGATAAAGGAAACGAAAGATCAAGACTACTGCTCAAGACTACAAACCCTGAAACCCTACTCCCTGGAAAGAAGACGTGTGCGTACACAGTAATACACATATGGAAAATACTGAAGGGATAGGCCTATGTCCCAGACTTTAAAAACTAAAGAAAAACACACTGGAATGAGAGAAGAGGTAGATTCTGTACTTTCCCAGTTACGGTGGGACAGGGGTCCATGAAAACGAAGCTGGAAAATACCCTCAGAATACTTGGCCAAAAACTCTTTAACGTGCTGCCGAAAGAACTGAGGAACCTCCAGCACACCAACCTGAATAATTTCAAGAATCAATTGCACAGGTTCTTGTGCAAAGTTCCAGACCAGCCATGCGTAGCTGGTTACGAGGGCAGGAGGAGAATGTAAATCAACTTTCCTCAACCAAATACCGTAAATGTGAGATGCTGCAGAGGGATTGACCGAAGGTCGCTCCTGCACTGTCGTTTGAAGACATCAAATAAGATTCAAGTGAAATATGCTGTAACAAAATGATATGGATGTTTATTTATGATGTAAGCTTCGCCTTTTACAAAATTTATAATATACAGGCGTACCCCATTTATCGCAGTAGATACGTCCTGGAAAAGTAAGTTAAGCGAAACTACCCTGAACGAAACAGGTTTTCCCATTGAAATGTATATATTATCGGAAAATACGTTCCCGACGTAAGATTTTCGGCCCTATAATGTAACACACACATGAAGAATACATATTAAATACAAATAACAAATAATAAAAATGCCTTTCTGTAAAATAGAAACAATAAAATAAAATACATAATTAAAACTAGTGAAACATGCGCCTCGGTGGTGTAGTGGTTAGCGTCGTTGACTACGAATCCATCGTCCTCGGGATCGAGACCCGGTGATGGCAGCCGCCGTAGCAAAAACCCAGCTATTCATCCTTCCACACAATAAAGAAAGTGGTTGGTAGATAAATGGGTACCCTGGGTGGCCTAGTGGTTAAGACGCTGGTCTGCTGCTGCTGGTGGGGCGTGGTTCGGATTCCACGTTAAACTGTAGGTCTAAGGTGGAGTGACAAGCTTGACCTTCGTCAGAATGAACAATTCGAGCGAAAGCAAACCAAAGGTTATTTTTGTTGTTGTTTTGTTCCAAAGTGATGTACCGATTCCAAAATTTAGCCGATGCCGTTTCTTTGCCTATATTTTAAAAAATCAATTCCCTTCATAAATTTCACTGTATCATAATCTAATGTGAAAACTTTCAATTTTCATATTTTTACATTTCAAATTTGTTCAAATGCTTTTCCTTTGTTCACTCCACGATACACAGCACCATAATTTGTTACTCATATTCCGCAGCTAAAATGATGTTAAAAAGTTTTATTACTCGGTAAAATGATAAAATTATTTTATTTCATTTTCATAAATTGAATAACAATATTTAAAGTAATTGTTTTTCCCTTATTGTTGAAGAAGGTATTTTCTTTCTTCAACAATATCAACAACAACCAAATTTTTCATTAAAGTTTCAAGTTCCTGGTGGCCAAATTGAATAAAAAAAAAAAATTATATAAAATTTGAGTTTATAAAATTATAAAATACTTAAAATAAAGTCAACATAATAAAATTGTTTAATATATAAATTATAAAGTACAACTTAATATAGAATTATTAATTATTAATATAATGTAGGAGAATATAAATAGTTTAATATTTGGAGATTAGCTAGTTAGAGAAAATGTAAATTTATGGGCAACTTAACTTATTAAACTTTGCCTTTTCCGTGAAGGTAAAATATTTTTATATAATTACACTTTGAAATGAATAGAAATTATCATAAATAGTGTTTTTTTGTCTGTTCAATTTTCTACAAATATAGATTTTGTTTCGTAATGAAAATTTTAAAATTTCAAAGAATCGGTGAGAAAATCAGCTAAATTTGGCCGACTCTGCCGGTGCCGATTAATCAATACACCACTAATTAAAACAATTTAACAATTAAAAATAAAAATTAGCACTCACCATCAATGGAGCAAACGAAGGCTTGGTGGAGGTGGTGGAGTGATGGATGGAGAGGTGGTGGAGTGATGGATGGAGAGGTGGTGGAGTGATGGATGGAGAGGTGGTGGAGTGATGGATGGAGAGGTGGTGGAGTGATGGATGGAGAGGTGGTGGAGTTCTGTCTCGCTGTCTTGTACATCTGTGACAGATAGAGGCGACTTTGTACTAGGGTTTCTTTCCCGGGATCCCGGCTGTTTTTATTGGATTTGAAAATCCCGGGAATTGGACAAATATCCCGGAAAATCCCGGGATTTTAAAATTACTTAATTTTTAGCCAAATTATGTTAAACCTGCTGCTAAATTATGCTAAATCGCCTAAGATTATGCTAAACCTGTTTCCATTTTATGCTAAAAATATGCTAAATAATTATTTTCATTTTATGGGCTATTTTTAGGGAAGAAAATACATAAAAACGCTCATTTTCTTCATTTTAGTCAGTTTAGCTACTTTTATAAAAACTCTGAATCAAAAAAGAAGAAAAAATGGGTTAAAAAATTGTGGAGAAAGATATAATTTCAGTATTGTTTCTACATGAAAAATAAAAAGGCATACTAATGTCACTCACAATCATCATAATACATGAAACCATTCTTATTTCCCGAGTACGCATCATAAATAATGTTTAATAAATAATAAATAGCTGCCACTGATTGGTAACTCAATTCAAGTATTACGATGCAAAAGTGGTCATCTCGGCGTAAGTAATTGGTTATCCCAATTCTAAAAGGTATTTTATCACTGAATAATAAAAAATAAAAATTCCGTTCTCTTAATATACAACCATTTCCTGGATTTCCCGGGATCCGGGAATTGGCTTCGTTTTCCGGGAATTCCCGGATTTCCGGGATGAAGAAATCTGCATATAAGGAGAAACCCTACTTTGTACCGTGGGGCTTTTGTTTGTCACGGTACAACTCCCTGTTGCAGGCGATACCATTCTTAAGATCTCTAACTTTCAAGCTTCTTTCCAAGGAAGGATCATGTTCTCCGAAAATTCTTACTGTTGCTTGAAAGCCTCCGACACGTGTTGCATTGTCAGGTGCTTGGCGGATGGTACATTACCACCCAGTAACAAAGTCAGTTCATCCTTCGCTGCTTTGAAACCTGACGCAGACTTCTCCTCAGTATAAATAAATGTCCTATCGGGGATTCTCTTCCAAAAAAAAAAGTCCGGTCTCGTCTACGTTGAAGACTCGCTGCGGTGTGCAGCCTCCCTCTTCGATGGTGCCCTTCATATCGGCAGGGTAATTCGCGGCTGCTTCACTGTCCGCACTCGCAGCTTCACCACTCATCCTAATGCTGTGTAAACTATGGCGTCTCTTAAATCTATCGAACCAACCACGGCTCGCATTAAAATTTTCAATATTAGAACTCTCACCTTGCTCACTTTTCTGGTCCTCAAATGAACGCTTAGCTTTTTTCTGAATAATCAGTGTTAATAGGCACATTTCTTTGATTCTGATCCTCTATTCAAACACTTAATAATTTTTCCATATTTTCTAAAATACCACTTCAGTTAATATTCCGCTAAACTCAAACCAACACCTTAACATAACATAATATCCGGAATCGTTACGAAAGATAACGTGGAAAACTGTTTTGGGACTAGTGTTTCATGGACTGCTCTCGATTTTCCTACAAAATTGCAAACAAGGGCAGTCGATGACCCTGATTTTGTTTCTGCAATCGGTTTTCTTGAGAAATGATAAAGAAAAATGTTATTGGATATTGAATAAATTTATTTAGTGAAACGACGCAATACACTCCAACATCTTTTTGAATAAGTCCGAGCTGGTGTGGCGCTTAACGCCATACAAATTCACAAAGGTACGAGTCAAGTTGGTCGCGATCTGTTCGATTGTTTCAATGAATTCCACAAGCTTTCCACCTGCTGAGTGTGAGCTCCGGTAGATGGGTCGATAAAGTTCATGCTGAATTAGTGCGATATCTTGCAAAAAAAACAATAGTATAAGAAACTCGATTAGATTAGGTCAGGTCAGGTCAGGTCAGGTTTCTCAAGAAAACCGATTGCAGAAACAAAATCAGGGTCATCGACTGCCCTTGTTTGCAATTTTGTAGGAAAATCGACAGCAGTCCATGAAACATACTAGGTCCACTGTTTTATATAGTATGCAAATTATTACAAAGCAATAAATAATTATAAAGCTTAGGCCAACGTACATTACGAGCGAAAAAGAGTCCGAGGTGTGGTTAGGATAGGATAGGGATCTTCTTGGTTTCATTCACTGCTGATTTTTAATAAAAAGATTAAAAAAATTTAGGTAATTTTATGAGCAGAATTCAATTTTGGCTTTTCTTAAATTCCCAAACTAAAATATATCAACCCAGGCCTAACTAAACTACATAGAAAGTAAACTATAGGTATCCGGTTAGTCTCGCATTTAGAAAAGCTTGAAATGTCGTTTAACATCGTTTTAAACAATTTTTTTTTCTACAGGGTGTTCGAAAAGTCCCGTCACCCCCTACAAAATGTACATATTGTAATACCAATTTTATTTTTATGTAATTAATTGTATTTATATGTGGTACGTGTAATTTAAGAAAAGTCACTAGCAACAAGTACTTTAATTACAGTAAATACAGTTCCTAATGAAGAATATCTGTGTGCGCACCATCATTTTCGTAACAAAGGATTGTGCGCCTCCATGTGCGGTGTGAGAATCGACGCAGCATTGCTGGAGTGTTTGCAATAAATGCATCTTGAACAGCGTGTTTCAGTTCCTCTGTTGTGCGGTAACGCACCCGGGATACGTTCTGCTTGACGAAACCCCGTAACACAATGTCACATGAATACAGATCTGGACTTCGGGGCGGCCACTCAAGAGGCCACGGCTGATCCATTTGTCTCTGAACACGTCGTTGAGGAATCCCCTCACATTAATGGCAAAATGAGCCGGAGCCCCGTCTTGTTGAAACCACACCCGACCAAGCAGCCCTAAACGTTCGAGCTCAGGCACAAACCAGTCCTGTAACATGTTGAGGTAGGCAGTTTGGTTGACAGGACCCTCAAAAAAATATGGACCGAACAAGTTCCTGGCAGACACTGCACCCCCATACCATCACGTGCGGTGGATGGTGTTCCAGTTCCTGAAAGAAGTGTGGATTTTCCTTGCTCCAGAAGTAAACCTTTCTCATTTTGGCGCTACGGTAAATTGCACACTAGTCAGAAAAATTCACTGTTCCACGTGCAGGAATTGTCGGAAAAACGGTCAAGAACCGTTCACAGGCTTCACATCGTTTCTGCATGTCTGTATCGCTTAATTCATTAACAAATGACGGGCGGTATGGTTTCATGCCGAGATCTTTTGTCATGTGATCTCTCATTGTGGACATGGGGACTGCAAGTTCTTGTGATCGTTTCCGAAGTGATTTTTTTTCGGTGAACGAGCCACCGATGCAATCACACCTTCACATTGTGCTCGCTTTGTTGGTCTTCCCGACCGTGGTCTGTCCTTGATGGAGCCAGTTTCAAAGTTTTTTCTCCCAGCGTAATACTGTCTTGTTTGGTGGTGCAGCCTTATTGAATCTTGTGTTTGAAATCATTCTGGATATCATGTATCGTTTTGCCAGTATGTGACCTTTCATGAGCCCATGTGCTCATCACTATCCTTTCCTCCAGAGTGTAAGTGGACTGGTCTGCCATTGTTCACACAACTCTAATACCTGGAAAAGAAAAAAAATGTGAATAAATCACACATAAATTCAATTAATCACACAAAAATAAAATTGGTATTACAATATGTACAATGTACATTTTGTATCGGGTGACGGGACTTTTCGAACACCTTGTACATAAATTTAGGTTACGTTAGGTAAAGTTCGGTTAGATTAATTTAGGCTATCATATATGTACGATTTTGATCACCATTTTGTTTCCGACGACATTCCTTTTCTTTCGGTATTATGTTCCACTCCTGTAAAAAATGTACTGCATCTTCTTGTGTCTGCAATCTATTACGCAACTTTATTGAATTAAATTCTTCATCCATCTTCATCCATCTTTTTACTGTAAGTGAACCGATATCTTAACTGCTCAACTTAAGTAAGCCCTAGCCTAGCAGCTTATGGTATTGTACACATTCGAAATAAGACATCGCATAATTTTTGTGGAAGATATTACGTTTATTTAGGCTACATGTTTATTATGTGGGTATAATTTACTTTCTATTTTAGTTTGGTTTGGGTTTATATACCCGTTTTGGTTAGTTTCCACATTAAAAAAAAGCCCAAAAATTGAATTCTGCGCATAAAATTACCTAGAAAAATATTTTTTTTTTTAAGAAATCACTAGTGAATGAAAGTGAAAAGATCCTAGACTAGGAGAGAAGATCCTAGACTAGGATGGAGTTAGAGAGTTAGGTTACGTTGTGCCCTCACCGGTAAATATTTTTCTGGTTAATTTTTCTGTAGTTTGAAGGAATTTGACCTCCGTTTCGTTTCTCTAAATTTGCATTCTTCAAATACAAAAACTGAAAATATCTTGAAAACTGCTCATTTCCACAAGAAACGAATATCAGATTTTTTCAAAGCACATCAAAATTGACCAGAAAAATATCTTCTGTCATTAATTGCCGGTTTGAGTTCAGCGAAATATTAATATTTACCACCACTTCGACTAGGTGATAACTTTATAGCACTTAACGGAGTAGCACTTGCCTTAATTTTATTCCTGTTCAGAGAACAGTGCACAAACTGGTCAGGGAAAGTCAAACGAACGCGCAATGGCGGCCGCGTTATCACCAGTATCGTAACGTCTTAAAATATCTAACTTCACTTCCAAATTAATGGTTTTCCTCTTACTCTTAGTCGTAGCGCAGTCTTTGTCACTTAATCCACGTTTGCTAGCTATCTTGCAGAATTTATAATAATGGAAAGGGTGGAATAATGGTTAATAATGATGAAAAAATGAAGCAGCAAAACACCACAAAATAACGTAGTCAATGCGCAAGCAAACTGCATGTAAACAGATGCCTGTGAAGCGAGTGTACGCAGTACGCATGCGCAGTGTAACAAAGCTAGTCTTGGAGCCTACGATAGTGCTTACGCTGAGTAGTGTCAATTCTTGACAAATAATATATGTTGCGTAGTTCCCAAGTACGTTACAGCAGGATAACGTACGACGTTAAACGTTAAACAAAAAATTATACTAATTTATTAACTCTGTTATAGCAAAACGAAGCTAGTTAAGCGGAGTTCACGTGAATGGAAAATATTTATGAAAGAAAACCCATAAAATTTGTTTGTAAAAGTTAATTTTTGTATAGAATTAATTAGTCAAAATTTAATAGATTTAGCCAATTTGAGAATTGCATAAATACGCTAAAATTGACAACTGTCGCAATTATTTATATAAGACTCATTTGTTTTAGAGTTTGCAACTACCGATTAATTATTAATCAAATATTACTTTTATAGGACTCGGGGCCAGATCCAGACCTCAAATTTGACGATGCAAATTTGTATTTTTTCATGAAATAATACAAACATATTGTACATAGCTATATTTTTATTGATTTACACAGTATTTATGCAATATATTTACTTATTTAATTATTATTGCTTGCAACCATCAACAACAAAAGAAACGCCAACACACACACACACACACATACAAAAACATTAAAAGTATATAGCAAGATAAATTACACGAGATCAGATTACCGACTGGTCAGTTATTTGATTGATGCATATGATGCCTATGATCCGGCCCTGGAACTAAACTAATAAAATATATCAAATTTTTCATTAATAACATCTAATTGAAAGAATTGGCTTGTTGGTAACTTTCAAATGCGTTTGACAAAATTAGCCAGATTTGTTTTATAACAACCTATTATTGTTTTTGTCACCTGAGCCCAAGCACTGATAAGGTAAGCGGCCGGCCCAACCCAGGAGCCAGCAGCTGGGAGCGAACCCAGAGCCTCACCGCCCAGTGTCTGATACCAAGACCATGAAGCTTTTGGAGGCCCCAATAATAATAATTACCCGGAAACTGGAATGTCATTTCACTGCCGTGTCACCTGAGCCCAAGCATTGATAAGGTGAGCGGCCGGGCCAACCCAACCCAGGAGCCAGCAGCTGGGAGCGAGCCCAGAGCCTCACCGCCCAGTGTCTGATACCGAGACCATGAAGCTACTGGAGGCCTTAATAATAATAATTAGTCAAGTTCCGAGTATACCACAAATGAATCTTATCCTTATCCCTTGACAATATCAATTTACATTATTGTGAATCTCATTTTATTGAGTTAACAGCTCCTCTATTCTCTCATCAAAATATTAATTTTACAGACGAATATCTATACTTGGAAACGGGCAAACAAAACAAAACCTAAAATAAAGTCTGTACATAATTTAGATTTCAATACAACATTAATGATATATTTTATACTACAGGGTGTTCCATTTAAATAGAACCATAGTGTCTTTTTTTTCAGGTAATTAAGGTAATAAAGGTAAATAAAGGTACCAATATCCTTCTCAATCTTGATTACTCCCATTTGAATGGAACCATAGGGAGTAATAAAGACTGGAAAGGATATGGGTACCTTTATTTACCTGTATTACCTTTACTTTTATTACCTTATTATTACCTTTATTACGTTCACAAATTTGGAAAATAAAAAGACTATTAATTGCTCCCTATGGTTCCATTTAAATGGAACACCCTGTAAGTAGAATTTATGATAAAAATATATTCTTTTTTGACATTTACATTTATGCCTCAACTTATTCAAATATTAATTTTGATTTTGTTTTAATGTAGGCCTACTTATGTCGCGATTTCCAAGAATTTACAACGTATTTTAAAACGAGTTTCTTAAAATATAGCTTTTAATGTTATCTAAACAAAAATCATACATACACTCGTGTATCCTATCAACACTCGTGTATCTTATCTTATCAATGAATAATGGCAACGGAAATATCTTTGGTTCGGGTAAAAATTCGACATAAGAAAATTTTGTTGTCGAAATTGGAATTTGGGTCAAGTCAAAATCCTTCTTCCTTCTGTACCCTTTTAAGGAGACGGTCTTGTCAAAGTGTTTGGTTTTATACGTACTTTAGGTTGCGAGATAGCGGGCTCATAAAGGGTTTTCATAATGTTCTTGTCTTCTGTTATGAAGGTTCGCTGTCAAAGTCCAAAGGAAGGATTGTTATCAATTTATTTTTGGGACTGGTGTGTGTCACAAGTATATATTTTATATATTAAAATATATTAAAACTTTTGTTAAAGTACGGGGGGGTGGGGGGAATAATAAAAAAATGTTTAAGGTTTTTTTTTTACCGTATACAATAATTATTTTTTTCAAATTCCACCAGCGTTAGGATTTTAATTTAAAAAACTCGAAGTTAAATAAGTTGTCCTTTATGCTTCCTCAAACTTTACACACACTCCGATTTGTTTAAGGTTAGGTTACGTTAGGGTTACGCTAGGTTAGGTTGGGTTGGGTTAGGTTAGGTTAGGTTCGGTTAGGTTAGGTTAGGTTAAAACGAGTTAACTTAACCTAAAAAGTAGGTCATACCAGAAAATCCGACTTATTTACAAAGTTCGACCTAATTGGTAAAAAAAGGTGGCTTACTGTTGGCGCTACTTGAGGATTTAGGCATATATATATATATATATATATATATATATATATATATATATATATAATATATATATATATATATATACTGTATATATAATATATATATTTATCCCTTATATATAGATACAGGGTGTTTCAGGAGGAAAGGTCAATACTTCGGGAGGTGATAGTATCGGTCATGTGAGAAAAAAAGTTCATATGAACATGTGTCTAATTCTGAATGGTTACGGAGATAGAGCTGTTTGAAACTACAAATACAAAAGTATTGTTAATGGTAATCAAGAAAGAGAAACTAATTACTGTTTCTAACATTTAATGTTTAAACATTGGAATTTTGAATGGTATCAGATACAGAAATGACAAATTTGTTACAGTTTACAATACGTTTTCGAAAATCCCACCGTCAACCTCAATGCACTTTGCAACTCGTTTGCGAAGATCGCGTGTTGTTCGTCTGAGTTGATCTTGACGTTCTTTTATGTGGGCAGTAGCATCCAAAATGCGCGCGAGCAATTCGTTTCGTGTATCCACCTTTCTTTTGTGAACTTAACTTTTCATCCACCCCCACAAACAATAATCTAGCGGAGAGAGGTCTGGACACCTTGGTGGCCATTGAATGGAACCACCGCGGCCGATCCATCTACCAGGGAAAGTTTGATTTAGGTATTGCATCACCAGACGGGTAGAATGTGGAGGAGCTCCGTCATGCTGAAAATACATACCAGCGCGTGTAGCCAAAGGAACATCCTCCAATAGTCCTGGCAATTCATTTTGCAGAAATTCTAGGTAACTTTGTCCTGTAAGACGATTCTCTAAAGTAACAGGGCTAATCAGCTGATCATCGATGATACCGCACCACACATTGGCAGAGAAGCGATGTTGAAAATTTGTTTCCACAGTGGCATTTGGATTTTCGTCTGACCACCGATGAGAGTTACGAGTGTTGTTGATACCGTCACGGGTGAAAGTAGCTTCATCGGTGAACAGTATTAATCGAAGCAATCGGCGATTAGCATTTACCCAATGACAAAATTCCAGTCGCATGGCAGCGTCTCATGGTTGAAGGTGTTGTACACGCTGTACATGATATGGATGCAAGCCTTCCTCACGTAATGTTCGCCATACTCTTGTGTGTGGGTACAAGACGTGTAGAAATTCTTCGTGAGCTAGTAGTAGGACTACGCTCTACCAACTGAAGAATGTTTTCCACTTCATCCACATCTTGTTGACCTTCACGTTCAGATGAAACATGAGCGCTGGGAAGTGTACCAATCTCACGCAATGTGTTGAAAACCCTGGTAAACACTCTTCGATCCGGAATTCTGCGGTTCGGAAACCGTCGACGGTATTCTGCAACAGCAGCTGTTGCACTTCCATCGCAAAAACCATATCTGCATATTCGGCATGTGTGAAGGTGTGTGGCATTCTTAACACTGCTTCAAACACCAAACAATGTCACTCACAACAGTCAGCTGTCGATTGGCTTATGTTACATGCTTACATTACAGCTTACATGGTTGAAGGTTATAGGGGAGGGAAGGGGGAGGAAGAGCTGCGCGCGCATCAGATTCAAACAGCTCTATCTCCGTAACCATTCAGAATTAGACACATGTTCATATGAACTTTTTTTCTCACAATGACCGATACTATCACCTCCCGAAGTATTGACCTTTCCTCCTGAAACACCCTGTGTGTGTATATATATACAGTATATATCAACGTGATGAGTTGCATCAGTCATCTTGCAACTGTGTTAAACCCACACCTGAGTCATAAGCGTCACGCCCGTCTTTTTTGGCGTGAGGTAGAGGGCGTATTTTTTTTATTCTTACTGTCTATATGATGAAGTACAAGGTAACTTCAGACTGAATTAGGTCGGCGTTCAGGATTTGTTGTGTCGGTAAAGTAAAAAGGTTCAATGATCCTTGGTCGTTCGTGTTATTCAAATTATTGCGTATTCCAGATTTTTCATCGTGACCACATGTCCTCAATTTTGATAAATTCACAGATATCAAAGTATGGTGAAACGTCCTGTATACTACTCGAAAGGGAGACCTTTAATCTTCAAAAATAAAACCACTCGTAATCGACCTAATATTCTTTATAAATTTTTCATCTGGATGCGCGTAACCTTTGGAACACCCTCTCTCTATACATACTTTAGTCAGCATTTAGGGCACAGATTGTTTACAGATCAAGCCTCAGCCAGTGTGTGTTATATTACAATTCCATTAAATTTACAATTAAAACGAGAGAAGCTTTTTTAATAATTAAATTTCCTTTTGTGAACTTTTAACGAGAGAAGAATAATGTAAATAATACTGACATTAAACACTGCAGCAAAGTTGGGGCAACGTCGTGACAAATATCTTAACGTCACCACTTCCCCTCGATCGGTGAAATTAAGCGACATTCGATTTGGATAGTACAGGGTGTCTCAATATACATGCAACCCATGTCACTGCTAATAATTCTGCCAATATTAATGTTCTCGTTCTATTTTTTCAGATTTGAAGAGAGGAGACGATAACAACTAATAATTATCAATCAAAATGCCTTGGACAAAGGAGGAAAAATATTTTTGCGTCACTACTTATTTGGAGACGAAATCATTCAAAACTGTGCAAGCGAAATTTCGCAGGAAGTTCAACTTCAACAATTATCCCCAGAAAAGCCAAATTTATCGTTGGCACACAATTTCAAGCCACAGGATCAGTAAACAATCTCAACAAGAAAGCAGAAACACCCAGATCTGGCAGGAAGGTGACTGCAAGATCTCCTGACAATGTGAATGCGGCGAGAGATTCTGTCGGAAGGAGTCCGAAAAAGTCAATCCGAAGACGTTGCCAAGATCTGGGTCTTTCACGTGCGTCAGTGCAAAGAATCTTGATCAAGGATCTTCAGCTGTACCCATACAGGATCCAGATCAAGCATAAACTCACACCAGCTGACATGGCAAAACGTTTTGTGATGTGCCGGTGGTTCGAGAACAAGATCGAAGAGGATCCTGACTTTCTTGATGATGTTTGGTTCAGCGACGAAGCACACTTCTTGCTCAGTGGGTATGTCAATAGCAAGAACAATGTGTTCTGGGGCACACAAGCCCCAGACGAGGTGCTTCAGAGGCCCTTGCACTCTGTGCAGGGTGTCAGGGTGATTGACAACTTCGCTCGTCGGCTTCAAGTGTGTCTGCAGCGCAACGGCGGTCATTTGGAACATGTGCTCTAATAAATGTATCCTTTGATCTAGAGACCTCAAATCTTCAGTTTTTAATTGTTATCATATCAGCTTCCAGGAAATGTAATCGTTTTTGGAGTTTATTTTCTGAGTAATAAATTATTATCATGTCAATGGGTTCCATCTATTTTGAGACCCGGTATTTGGATGTGTGACTGTCCTCCGCGTCCAGATGATGAATCGACCTGTGGTTTGAACCCTACGTATAAAGCTGTAGGTCCCCTTCGTTATATGACTTTAGATATTGCGAAGGAAGTTAAAAAGACACAAAAGAATGGTAAATGTATACAACAACAAGATTTAATCGATTGTGATACCCATAAATAGAGACAGGTTAAAAAATCGACATTTTTAACCTAAATTAACTTAATTTGACCTACCCTGACCTAAGTAAGCAGTAACCTAAATGAGCATTAAACAGCAGTACGATCTAATTCCCGTATATAAGTTTTAATCCTTCCCCAAAGGTAGAGCTCTAATAGTGTAAGATCCGGTGACCGGGTAACCCATGCAAAATTAGGTCACAGCGTCGAATTCATCTTTCAGGAAAGGTCTCGTCAAGGAAGGTCCGAACACTTAGAGCATAATGAGGTGGGGCCCTATCGTGCTAGAATAAATAATATATATATATATATATATACACAAGTGAAGCTAAAGACACACACTTTCGTACTTTCTGCGCGCGCATCAGATTCAAATAGCTCTCACCGTAACCATTCAGAATTAGACACATGTTCATATGAACTTTTTTTCTCACAATGACCGATACTATCACCTGGCAGAACCCTAAATTTGCTGTACAACAGGTCTTTTAGACTCTTACATAAATTACCCCCCGAGATGCTCAGCTTCGCAAATGTTTGCTACCCGCAATGTCCCGAGCTTCCCGGAGGTAACAAGACGTGCTCAACACAGTCTAATGTAAAAAATTAAAAAATCAACCAACCCGATCATCCAAGCTATCCATGAGTCCTGCCATTTATCCTCTAAGCTATGGACTTCTTGGTACGAAAACGTCTGTCTGTAGCTCCACTTAACTTCGACATTACAGTATTATTTCTAATCAATTGTATATATTTCTATCCTTAGTATATGAACTGTCATTGTATTAATAATATTTGTCATATGGACTATAGTCTGCCAATAAACCTTTTCATTTCATTTCATATACGAGGGTGGACTGAAAAGTAGTACCTCCACTCAAATAAATTTTAAACAGGTTGAAGGATTTTATCGAAACAAAAGCAGATATGTACCTTTGAGTTTATTTTTCAAAACGATACATTTACTTTTCTATAAAACCACCCTCTACCTCGATACATTTACGCCAACGATAAATGAGTTTTTAAAATCCATCTTGGTAAAACTCGGAGCCTTTGACTACGGAACCAAAATTTCACAGCGCCTTAACTTCTTCGTCAGACTCGTAGCGATTTTCACGGAGATGTTCTTTAAGGTTAGGAAAGAGATGAAAATCGTATGGTGCTAAATCGGGGATATATGGTGGATGCTGCAAGACGGTGAATTGCAGATCCTTAATTGCTTCTCGCGTTTGAACACTGGTGTGAGGCCGTGCGTTGCCATGGTGAACAATGACTGTGTTTTTGTGGGTGCGAACCCTCCTGATCCGTTTTTTCAACTTCTTCAGAGTTTCAATATAACGTGCAGAGTTGATTGCTTTCCCTCTTTCCGCAGTCTTCGAGAACATCATTATTGATATCCCAAAAAACAGTCATCATCACTTTTCCAGCCGATTTTTGAACTTTTAATTTTTTTGGTTGCGGTAAATTTTTGTGCCGATATTCCATGGATTGCTGTTTATTTTCAGGGTCATAATGGTGGACCCACATCTCGTCTCCTGTCACAATGCTGTGCAGAAATTCATCATTTTCGAAGCATTGCAGATTTTCATGGCAAATGCGTAGTCTCTCAGTTTTCACTCGGCAGTGAGCATGTGAGGCATCCATCTGGCGCAGACCTTTCGGTAACTGAGAATACTGATAATGTGTCCCACTCGCTCTTTGGAGATATCGAGCATTGCAGCAATTTCATTTTGTTTAATGCGACGATTTCCACGAATCAGTTCGTCAACGTAGTTCCGATGAGACTCGTCGGTTGCCGTTACAGGCCTTCCACTTCGCCGTTTGTCTCGCAAATCTTCTTGCCCTGCTTCTCCTTCTTTACACTGCCCCGCCCAACGTCGATCGGTACTCACATTAACACACTGTTTGCCGTACACAGCTTGCATTCGCCGATGAATGTCTATGGGAGCAACACTTTCCGCTGTCAAAAATTCAATTACAGCACGTTACTTGAAGCGAACGTCTTTACTCCTTTCCACTGTAATCGATACTGAATGAACGTGTGGAATGAGTGTAGACTATATTAGGCTATAACACAAAACCGGTTTTATCTGGTTACCTCTACACAATCTGGAATGGGGTGGGGATATCAAGTTACAACACAAACCCGGTTATATTTGGCTACCTGTACACAATCCAAAATTATTCAAGTGGAGGCATTGCTTTTCAGCCCACCCTCGTATATATATATATACGGGGCTCCAATAAACCTTAGCCCCCCCCCACCATGGCCTAAACCATTAGAGGTACAGTAAAACTAAACATACCTTACAAAAGAGAATTTAATCCTGCATTTAATGAGAAACAATTAAAACTTGGTGTTCCCGCCATTGGCTTCCAAGACAGCCTGAATTCGCTTTGGGTAGCTTGCCAAAAGTGACGTGAATAGATCTTAATCGTTACGCAAATTTGCTAAAACAGTTTCAATGTGTTGCGTCATTGTATCCTTCGAAAATCGATTTGCTGCAGGTTCTTGAAACAAGAGACATTCAACCTTGTCCTTTGTAACTGATCCAATGTGTTCACAGAAGTTCAGGTCAGGAGAATTTCCTGGCCATTCTTCATTTCCAAAGAAATCGATCTCATGGTTCCGCAACAACTGTTGAGTGGCTAATGCCTTAAAGCAGGGGGCCTTATCGTGCAGAAGTGTGACCTGATCGATATCCATAACATTGTTTGGGTTTCTTAGAAAAGGAATGACATGCTGGGATAAAATAATATCACGAAAATACTGTCCATCCCAACTCTGACCATTTGGCTTCAGCACCCACATGAGCTTCTTTGCAGTAAACACAACAAACACACCAACACAGTCTGGACTTTTTAATAATTCGCGATAATGTTCATTGTCATCGATTTCATCTGGTGTTGTGGCCCACACTCGATCATTTTGTATAGTTAGGCCCGACGTGTTACGTAAACAAAAAATTCATCGGAGACAGCTAAATGCATGAAATCATCCACATCCCAATCTTCAAGATAATGGGCAAACCACATTTTGTCATCGATGTTAAGTTGAGTTTTTCTTGGCTTTGGAAGTTCATGCCAAGGCTTTAAACCTGGCCTATGACGGTACAGTCGAATGATCTCACCACTAACGATCTTTCCTCTCAACACTTCGATCTCTCTAGAAAGTTTAGCATAGCTGTTTTTCCGCTTACGCGTACCGCTTTCAATGATGTCCTTTGTTTCCTGAGAGAGTGGCAAATTTGGGCGCCCAGATTTGGTTGTATCCATTTCACATTCATCCAAAGTTTTATTCCAATTTCTTTTGACGAAGTCCTCACTTCTTCGCAACTTTTTGGCAACCCATAAACGTGTTATAAAGGTGGCTCCAGCATCACGAGCTTCCCGAAATGTTATTGCTCGTACGCGATCTATCACACGTTGCCTCTCCGAATCACCAATTAATTGAGAAGCCATTATATTATCACTTTATCAGCTAGAGTAATTTTAATACCTGCAACAAATAAAGAATTTTATATATTTTATAATCACTAAAAACTATTTCGATATAAGTAAACATGTAAGCTGCAAATGGGGGGGGGGGGGTCTAAGGTTTTTTGGAACCCCTTATATATATATATATATATGAGGCGGAATGCTGCAGAAGGGTCAACCGCAAGTCAATCCTGAATCATTATTTGAACCCCAAAATATACAGGGTGTCCACAAAGTGCTATTCCGGTTTTAAAATTTTATTACAACAAAACCAAAAGAGAAAGAATAATGCATTTTTTTGCATTTTGTTAATTTACAGGTTGTTAATTTGCATTTTGTTAATTTACAGGTTGTAATCTGAGTGTCAAGTTGTGATTGATAGAAGCTTGAACGAAAATGGCGACTACACAGGAGAAAGCTCAGTGTGTAATCTAGTTTGTAAAGCTTGGACTATTTGCACTTTGTACGCGTAAAGATGCAATCTCTTGCGTACAACTTCGTGTACCGTTGATCGTTGTAGCTGCAATTCATTTGAGGCACGACGAATACACTTTCTCGGGCTGCGCTGGAACGTCTCTTGGGCGAGTCTCGGCGAGTGAATCACATTTCCTGTCTCCCGAAACTCGCAAAACCACCTCCTAATGCTGGGTTTAGAGGGAGGATCCTTGCCATATTGACGGCGGTAATTCCATTGAACAGTTGTCACTGATTCGACTCCGCAAACCACATTACACACTGAGCTTTCTCCTGTGTAGTCGCCATTTTCGTTCAAGCTTCTATCAATAGCAACTTGACACTCAGATTACAACCTGTAAATCAAAATAAAAACCTCGTTAGTTACGCAACAAAATGCAAAAATGCATTATTCTTTCTTTTTTGGTTTTGTTGTAATAAAATTTTAAAACCGGAACAGCACTTTGTGGACACCCTGTATATATATATATATATATATATATATATATATATATATATATATATATATATAGAGAGAGAGAGAGAGAGAGAGAGAGAGAGAGAGAGAGGCGATTGGTTGGAAAAACAGCTCATAATAAATCCTTCATTTTTAGCAACAATGAGGGTGTAAAAGAGTAAAAATATTATTACCATTTGGTAAAAAAATAGAAGAATTTTATCCAGAAAGTTGAAACGAGACCTCATTACAAATAAAATGTCATCAAAATTACAAATCGATCGCGGGAGCAAATAAAATCTTTTTTCTCTCCATTATGAAGGACAGAGAAGATTTGCACTTCAGGAACAAAGCCACAGTTTCCACACTGGCTCCTCATTAATAATAACAGGGTGTCCATAATAATTTTGAAAATTCACTGAAATTCAATTCAACTTGTGAAGATAATTTATGGACACACTGCATCTGCAACGCTTAAATTTTCTCTTTTACCTTAAATATCGGCTCAAGAAAGTGAAGCTTTTACAATCGAAGGATCCGAAAATTATTGGATTCCTTAAATCGGAATCCATAGTCCCAAATTCTCAAAATTCCTCTCTCTTTCCATCTCGGAATCGAAGCGTGTGAGAAACGGACACACGAACCATCAGTTTCAAAAGTTTGTATTCACTCGACCGTAAGAGATGCGTGGCCCAGTGTATACCGACTTTTGAAACCGAGTGTATGTGGTAAAATTCGACTAATAAAGGGAGTTCGTTACGTCCTCGTGACCACGTTGTAATACCGCTTCCCGCGGGATCACCAGGAACGTTAAGTAACGTTAGGTCTGTTCAGCAGTTGGATGGTTGACCGTTCTCCGCGTTCAGATGATGTAACGTATAAAGCTGTAGGTCCCCTCCATCACGTGACATTTGCGTTACCAAGGAGATTAAACATCCTCAAACGTTGTCGTTACTATTAATATTATTATTATTATTATTATCAGCAGATAAAGGGACCGACATTGAGTTAACTCGACACGTTCTAAACGTCAAACGAACCATCATTATTCCCGTTAATTTGCTTAAGATTTCTCCTCAACCAAAATAAACAAAAGAAAAAAATGCATTGATCAATTACTACACCTCATTTTAGATATTAAATCCTCTAATCTTTTTATATGTGACCATAAACGAATATTCATTTAGTAGATTATTAAAATAAAATTCTAAAAATGAAATTATACCTTCATCCTTCATCGTAAAAAATCCATTGAGATAGTCTGTCTCCATGTTGGAAATTAGTCTGTACGTAAGAGTACAGGGTGGGGTGTGGTGTGGGGGTGGGGTCCCATAAATAATCTTCAAAATTCAATTGAAATGAATCTGTAAAGATAATTTGTGGACACACTGTATTTCCGTTTGACGAGAAATGCATATTTAATGAGTAAATATTCTTGCATTGAGTTTATTACAGGGTACTACATAATTATTATTAGAAGGGTTGTTGAACCCCCGAAACTACACAGATGTGACGAAGTTTTACGTGAAATCCGATCCGTCAAAGGGTCGGTAGGCTCGGTACATCATTTGGACTCGGAGGAAGGGCACCCAGCCGACTACTGACCAAAGCCAGCGTCACTTAACATCGTTGATCTTACGTGAAGCGATGTTGCGACGTGGCTATGTGGCCATACAAAAAGTTACTGCCACAATGATTTAAATATACAGAAAGTAAACGAAAATAAATAGACACCACGATCCTTGTCCTCAAGAACAAATGGCAAAACTCGTCAATTGAAAGCCAAAACGTAATGGAAATGGAAAAGCAACACGATTCTAAATATATTTATTCAATAAATTTGTTATTATTCATTTAATTTTATCATCAAATCAAAAACTATGGGAAAAAAAGAGGGTGTCTATTTACTTTTGTCAACCCTCTGTATATGGATCAACATAAAAAAATAATTTAGCAAGAAAGCAACTTGCTCTAAACATGACAGAAGTACTGTCATAGGCACGGATCATGACTTAATATTTTAACAACACACCATGTACTTTCTAAAGACTTTCATCCAAATATTACTTTATAATATATATATATATATATATATATATATATATAATTTATTTATTTTTTATTTTTTATTTTTTTTTAAGGTTTAAACTGAAAGGTAAAGTAATTGAGAAAGTACAAGAGTTTAAGTATTTGGGTGAAACTGTTACCAGCTCCTTGAGTGATGACTCGGATATAAGAAAACAATCTCGAAGCCTTTGTGTTGAAGCGAATATGAACCATAAGGAACTTTCGATTCTGTACAAGTGAAGCTAAAGACACTCTCTTTCGTACTTTCTGCAGTAATATATACGGACAGCAACTCTTGGTGAATTATAAAAAAGGTTCTGGCAAAACCCTAAATTTGCTGTACAACGGGTCTTTTAGACTATTACATAAATTACCTCCGAGATGATCAGCTTCGCGAATGTTTGCTACCCGCAATGTCCCAAGCTTCCCAGAGGTAACAAGACGCGCTCAATACAGTCTAATGCAAAGAATTAAAAATCAACCAACCCGATTATCCAAGCTATCCATGTGTCCTGCCGTTTATCCTCTTAGCTATGGAATTCTTGGTACGAAACCGTCTGTCTGTAGCTCCACTTAACTTCGACATTACTGTATTATTTCTAATCAACTGTATATATTTCTACCCTTAGAATGTGAACTGTCATTGTATTAACAATATTTGTCATATGGACTACAGTCTGCCAATAAACCTTTTCATTTTCATTAATTTTCACACATATATATATATATATATATATATATATATATATATATATATATATATATACACAGTGTGTGTGTGTGTGTGTGTGTGTATATATATAAAGCAAATAGAGACAGTTTTTACGCTAATAAAACTAGGTCATTATGAAATAATAACGATAAACATGCTTTTAAAATTATTTTCAGATTCTCAAAACCAAGTTCTGTATTAGATAACACCAGTACACATTTGAAAACTTGTCGATCGATTTTTACAAACTAGTTGGTGATTCTATATAATTTGAGTGCGCCGATCTCAAAAATATAGTTAGTTTTTCCCTATCACGTATGGTTTTCTTACTACAGGGTGTGTCATAAATCCCCCATTTATCCCCAAATGTGAACCATCTTATCGAGGCCAACATTGGATTGCACATGCTAAACCATAAATTTTGTTGTTATAGACTACAGTAACGCTTACATAATAATGTAGGGCAAATATACAGGGGTTAGACAAAATAATATGAACACCCGCCGATTTCACCGGTTATCTTTACGGACTGCTCAGACACAAAGTAAACGGTCAAATGACTGGCAAACCTATTTAAATGCGTAACAGAGAGTGTATACGTCATCTGAGTGAATTATGAATTAGCAGTTATGAAAGACCTGTCAGACTTCCAAAGAGGGCAAATTGTCGGAGCGCGGATGGCTGGTGCATCGGTGACGAAAACCGCTCAGATGTTCAATGTATCCAGAGGAACTGTCTCTATGGTCATGTCTGCATACCAAAACCATGGAAAGACAAGCACCGACAAATGCAATAGTGGACGCAAGAAGAAGCTGTGTGATCGAGACCGCCGGGTGCTAAAGCGCATTGTGACAAAGAACCATAAGACCACAGCTCCAAAAGTGACTGCAGAGCTTAACCAGCATCTTGCAAGCCCGGTATCGACCAGAACTGTACGTCGCGAGCTCCATGGAGCTGGATACCATGGGAAGGCTGCAATTGCCAAACCCTTCCTTTCGCACATCAACATTGAGCGGCGCAGAAAATGGTGTAATGACCATAAGAATTGGTCAATGAACCGGTGGAAGAATGTAGTCTACTCCGACGAATCCTCCTTTACGCTATTTCCATGTTCCGGTCGAGTTTACGTCTGGAGACAGCCTAAAGATGCTTATGACCCGACTGCCTGACCCCAACCGTTAAGCATGGAGGCGGATCTGTGATGGTTTGGGCAGCAATATCGTGGAATACTCTTGGCCCAGCTGTAGTACTGCATGGTAGGGTTAACGCCCAGGTCTATCTGTCAATATTGGCTGACCAGGTCCATCCCATGGTCCAAACGCTGTTTCCCAATGGCGGCGCCGTCTTCCAGGATGATAATGCACCAATCCACACCGCTGGGGTCGTTAAAAACTGGTTTGAAGAGCATGTTAGTGAAGTAGAACGCTTGGATTGGCTTCCACAATCCCCGGATCTTAACATTATCGAGCATCTGTGGTGTCAGTTGGAGCAGCAGGTCAGAAGCCGATTCCCACCGCCGGCGTCTTTGGAGGAACTGGAGCAGGGTTTGCTCGAAGAATGGCTCAGGATTCCTCTAGCCACTGTCCAAAATCTGTATGAATCAATTCCCCGACGCAATGCAGCTGTTATTGCCGCTAAAGGAGGACCAACTCCATATTAAGAATAAAAGCCGCTATTTATCAAGGTGTTCATATTATTTTGTCTAACCCCTGTATATAACAACCAGTCCCGTTCCAGCAAAATACTCTCTCCCCTCCCATCAATGGGTGGTTAACATTTGGGGACAGATGAGGTATTACAACACCCCTTGTAGCACGAAATCTTTAGGTGATAGAGTAAAACCTAATTAAAGCAGAATTAAATAGCTCCTAGCTCTTGGACAAGCATATTGCTTGTTTATGAAAGAATAAAAAAATAACAAAGAAAAAATATATTTACCTTCTTTACTTGCAAACATTTCGGACTTATTCCAAGCGAAGTATGTGTTGGATGCCAATAAATTGTTCTCCTGCAATCTAGACCCCAAAAGTTCTGCAGAGTCCTTAGGCAGATTCAAATCCCTGACTAAGTCATTTAGTTCGGCTTGGGTTAATGGTTTAGGATCTCGGTCAGCTGTTGGCTGTTCATAAACATAATCATTGTCTGGATTTGGAGCTGAATCAGAATCTGAATTGTATTGATCCAGACTCTCGGGTGGGCGGGGAATAGGAACTTCTGGACCATGGGGTACCGGCCTTATTGCAGATGGAAGACTTGGGTATTGAAGGCTCTCTTTATTCTTTGCATTATAACCTTTAACATTGCAAGAACAGAAGTAGCAGTCGTCGGTATGGTTTTTAGGCTCGCGCCATACCATAGGGATCCCAAATGGCAAACTTTTCTTTTTACCTTTGCTCCAATTCCTTAGTGCCACAACACACGTGAGACAAACCTTGTGTGGAGCCCAACTTTGTCTTGATCTCCTAATTTAATTCCAAAATAAGCATGATAAGCTCTCTAATGAAGGTCGTTACATTTGTCCTTTGTTTTACAACATACCGACCACAAATATAACAAAATATGTCTGGACTATGGGTACATCCTCTAGGAGCCATTATTAAAATTTTAAAGACGTAATGTTAGAATTATCTATCTGAAAAATATGAAAAAACGAAATTAATTAAAGATAAAAAAGGTAAAAAATTACAAAACGCCCCAAAATTGTTTTGCTAATAACTTTAAAACTGTGGGTGATAGAAAAAAACTGGTAGCATTTTTTAATTCAGCGCAGCGAACTGCTTCAGAATCACAACTCAAAATAAAGAAATCGATTTTCATGCAGACCGGTGTTATCGTTAATTAATGATCAAATGAAATTCTACTTAAAAGCTATTTTGGTTATCACTTAATTCTCGTTTAAGTTTGAGCTGATTGTCCGTTAATGGGCTGAATGTCCGTTAATGTATGAATAGTTAACTACTTACCATATGACTACATATTGTTGACTAAGGAATAGGTCATGTATATAATAATTATAATATCCAGTTAAGCCACTATCGAGACCTATTTACACCATTGCTAACATCCGATACGTATTTACACCATTGCTAACATCCGATACATATTTTTCCCCATGTTTGGTTGTTAATAAGGACAGGTAATAATTAATCATACCTTTAGGGAAACATTTATGAAAAACAATGGGTAAATTTAGTTTAACTTCGAACAGAAGTAAAAAACATTCACTTTTACTCATTTCAACTTCCATCATGTAAAATATCTGGGATCACCTGAAGATCAGGGCCCCCAGCCTTCTTTAGTTAACTTTATAAGGCTAACTAACGAAAATATCACGACCTAACCTAACCACTCGTCAAGGGTGTACAGTTGATCTAACGACTGGTTAGGTTAGGTCGTGATATTTTTGTTAGTTAGCCTTATAAGGCTAACTAAAGAAGGCTGGGGGCCCTAATCTTCAGGTGATCCAATATCTGGTTTTAGGCATAAATCAATGAGGGCAAAAGATATATTTGAAATAAATAAATTATCGGGTACTTTCCTGTTATCCTGGCCCCAGACTTTTTGTCGAAAATATCACAACTTAACCTAACCAATTGTCAAGGGCCATACAGTTGACCTAACAGAAAAGCACCGGTTTTTCTGTTATTATTAATAATCTTTTAAAGTCTTATTATGGACATACAAGAAATACGGTTAGGTCAACTCTATGCCCTTGACAATTGGTTAGGTTAAGTTGTGATATTTTTGGCAAAAAGTCTGGGGTCCGGGATAACAGGAAAATACCAATTATAGTTTAACTTTACGAATTAACTAATAAGAAAGTTCTTTTATGCGTCAAATATAATTTAGTTATACAAAATTATCGTCAAAACAAGATAATTTCACTTTCAAAGTTTCCCCCAAGATGCAAATTCTATATAAATACATTGGGCAATTTAGAGACGAAAATAAATCACGTACGTTCGAGGAAGATATAAATCAGTAAAAATAATTATAAGTCTACATTATTTTTTATTAACTGTATTTACTCTTTCTCGATAGAGTTGCTCATCCCCTTTTGGCTCAACGACAACCGAGAGATTATATTAAAAAAAAAAATGTATGAAAATCACCTGACTGAGCAGAATGAGAGGAAAGCACGATTAATGTATTGAACCAGGTAAATGAGGTTAATTTAAACGTACAACATTTGCGTACGTAAATCCATTGGAAATTCTTTACTACAAAACACGATTTAAAAACAAAACTGGCGGGAAACGCACAAAGAAGGAACGACACAAAAGCCTCAATTTGCGCAACTTGAGAGGCACAAAAAGAAATCCAAAAAACGTCTCTCAGAGTTTTACGGAATGGACGAGTAACTTTTTTTTTTTCCAGAGGTGAATAAAAAAGGGGGTTTCAAGACCGAAAGAATAGCGTTGGGGAAAAGGGTGGAGGAAAGAGAGGGGGGGGGGGTGCAAATGAGGAAGGAATAAGGATGTTGTTGATAGAGATGTTTTTGGGGGACGATGTAACGGGAGGAGGGATGAGGGAATGCCGAGGGGAGTGATGTGAGAGGGGAAGTTGTAAAGCCTAAAACTGCTTTTGAAGAATGCAAACAGAACGTCGCTGAAGATTCTATTCAGACTAAAATGGGATAGAGAATATATAGAAGGGGAAAAGTAACAAGAAAAATCATGGCGAGGTAAAATCGTTAAAGGAAGTAATCATTATTATTAAGTTGATTAAACAATTTTTTATATATTTTATTATAAATATTTAGTTGTATTACCAAATATATGCTTCGGAACAACATAAATTTTCGGCTGGAAGCTAGTTCAGGATGTTAAAGTATTTTGAGAATTTAGCACGGACGATAGTGAGCAAATCTACCTTTGTTTTCAAGGTTTAAATCTTTCAGAGATCTTTTCATAACTAAAACTTTTGACTTTAAAATGCTTTACCCATCTCCATAAGTGGACAAGAGAACTATGTATTAGTATTGATAAATAGTATTAATAGTTGGGCTATTTTTTGAACCTGTTTCCTACAAAAATTTCATTTCTTCTACTTACAAACATTTGAGTTACTTCTCGAAAAATTTAATTGGAATTCAAAATTCAGTCTTGGGAGCTTTATCCCAGTGATAATATGACTTAAAACTGTGCATAGATATTGTGACTCTATCGAAGCGACCTTCAATTTATGCAGTCGAGATCACTCCATAATCTTACACGAAACAAGACAGTCCACATACAGAATGAGTTAACATTCTCTCCATTTTGTATGTTTCCAAGCACCACCTCAACTTCCTTCAAATTATACACAACTTACTTCGTTGGGAAAATAATTATATTTTAACATTTACCAAACCCTTAATGATGGTAAATATCCATTACAACTCATTCCTTTATCAGGTAAAAGGTAGTTAGTGAAGAGTATACAAATAGTGTTAACACAATATACAGATTTTAAGGGTCACTTTACGACTTCAATCCACTCTTCGGATGAAGCCGTCAATGATTGATATATGCGGCAACTTTTGGATATGTCTGAAGATCCAATGAATGAGATGCAGTTCAACTTCTTATTAAAGCCTTTTTTATGAATGTTTGGGGTGAATCAGTTTGAGTTTTCAAAAAGAAAATGTTCACCACTGTCGGTTACCAATGGAACTTGAAAACTTTAAGCTAAATACTTTGTGACATTTAAATTTGCATTCACAATTCTTCGCAAAGAAAATTGCAGTCGATAAAATCGAGCTTTGTTACGAGTTTTGCATCGTTAAAAATGGCTATTAAAAAGATTCATTGGATAAACATCAGACAAGACCAATAAAAATAATACTGATAATTGGGTTTATTTTACCTCCTTCGCTACATCTAAGGTTATATGAGGGAGGGGACCTACAGTTTTACGTGGGATCAGAACCACGGGTCGCTACATAGTATGGACGCAGTGGACGGTCTCCGATACAACTGCTATCCGACCCAATATCGTTTAACTTCGCTGATCAAACGGGAAGCGGTGTTACGACATTGGCTACGACGTAGCCCGAGAGATTAAACCAAATGAAGTCGATACTTGCGTGGGTTCTCTTGAAAAGGCATGTCAAGAACTTCCTGAAAAGAATCCCTCACAATTTAAGTCTCTTGCGAAAACTTATTTATATATATATATATATATATATATATATATATATATATATATATATATATACAGACATATATAGTGTCTCATAAGTCTGGTCTGATAGGAAAACTTATTTAAAATTAAACTTACAAAATTAATACATTAGAACTAAAACAAATGTTCAAATTGATGTCTTGTTTTGGGGCTTTTTTTTTGTTGCAGGTAGAATAACACGCAATGGCTAATATGAAAGTGAGTTACACTCGTGAGGAAAAGGCCTCCGAAGCCTAATTTAAATAAGTTTCGATGAGACCAGATTTATAGGACACCCTGTAGTGGTGTAGTGCTGTGGGAACGCGTGGGAACGGCGTTCCCTTACTTTTTTTGGTAGACGGAACGGCGTTCCCTCACTATTTCAAATAAATCCGAACTTACAAATCTCTAACGTCATGAAATTTTAATTCCCACCCCTAGAAGAAATATGAGAAAGAATCATTAACTGTTTCATTTCTTTTAGCTTCGACTGAGGCAATGCTAGCCTATAAAGATCTGGTGAAACAGACACCACGGCGTACCAGTTGTTAACTTTTTTTTAGTTAATCATTCCAGTTGTTAGCTATTTTTATTGATCGTACTGGATGTCATATATCTAATGACACTGGAAATACTGCATCTTCAACCTTGGAATATATCCTAATATCCAGTGCATATGAAATTGGTCAGATTTCAAAAGATTTCTCTGGGGGCTTACAGTGCCCCCGGACCCCCAGCTGTATGGGCTCGCCGCGCTCGCCATTGTCCCCCCTGCATCTGAGTAACACTTTCAAAATGCGTTCCCTCACTTCTTTATTTAGCACTACACCACTGTATATATATATATATATATATATAATATATATACCAGAGCTGGGCACCGCAAACTCAAAATCACTTCCGCAATCGCAAATCCGCAAACTCAAACCTTACCTTCCGCAACCGCAAATCCGCAAACTGCTTTCCATTTTTGGTGCCGCAAACGCAAATTCGCAAACGCAAACCATATTTCCAATTTTTACAGTGCTGGGCACTTCCGCAAACACTTCCGCAAACCGCAAATTCCGCAATCGCAATTTTAACTATAAAAAGTATCCAAAACATTAAAGAGGTATAACAAGTTTTTATATCTTTTTAATGTTTAATGTTTTAGCCTTGTTTTTATTAAAAACAAGGCTAAATAATTTATTACAATTGGCGGCCAGTGACAGCAGCGTCACAGCACTAGCGGGTTTGGCCAGTGGCCACGTGGGAAATTTGCGGAAAGATTTGCGTTTGCGGTCTTAGTTCCGCAACGCAAATTCACTAATTTGCGATGACTTTGCCGCAAACGCAAATCCGCAAACGAAAAACATACTTCCGCAATTGCGGAATTTGCGGTAGTGCCCAGCTCTGATATATATACACAGACACACGCACATATATATATATATATACAAACACACACAGAGGGTTCACAAAGTCTTGGATAATTTTTACATTGTTGTTCCTTACTATTACCTCAAATTAAATTAGAGTAACCCCAAAAGAAATGCAATTTATCGAAAGTGTTTGTACAATTTATTTTTGTATTTATTTATTTTTTTTTAACAATATTCTTTATAATTTCTTCCATTTTCAGGAATGGCGTCGCTCTTGGAAAAGGCGCAGTGTGCGTTACGACCCCCCGAATTGTATTTAGTTATTGTCAGACACAAATTTCGCCGTGTTCACAGCAAACAACCACCGAGTGAAAATTCAATCGAGAGATGGTGTAAATATTTCTAAGAAACTTGCACCATTTCAAAATGAAAGATCGGAGATCGAGAATCTTTAAAGAAAATGTTTTTTTAGCGTTTTCTGAAATCCTTAAATCGTAGACTCGGAAAATCTATTCGACGTTGCAGCCACCAATTAGAGATACGTAGCCATCTATAAAGTATTTCATAAAAGAACGTTTCCATCACTAGAACTAAAAACTGAACTTGCGGGAAATCAAACCCAATAATCGCCCGCAGAAAGCAGAGTTTGCTACCAGTATCTTAAACAACCTTAAGTGAACTTATACTCGTCGGGACGACGACACTGGAACATCGACACTCTAAAAAACTAAGCTTAACCTAGCCTAGCATAATCTAACGGTGTAACCTATACTAACCCACAATACAGTATAATTGTCGGTAGAATGTCAGGTTAATCAAATGTCGTAATCCTGCCTTCAGACAGATGAAAGTGTCATCAGAAACATCTGTTCTCTGACGAAGCAACTTTTCACACCTGTGGGAAAGTTTCTGGCTTTGAAGCCTACGTTGTTCATTTAATGATGATGTTTAACCACTTTCGCAACTTCTAAGGTCATACGACGGAGGGGACCTACAACTTTACGTGAGATCCGGCCATCCGGCCCACGAGTCACTACATAATCTGGACGCAGACGACGGTCTCCCATCCAACTACAACTCAGACTCAATGTCGCTTAACTTCGCTAATCGACCGGAAGCGGCGTTACAACACTAGCCACAACATAGTTTGTGGAAGTTAGGTTACGATATGTTAGACTAATTAAGTTATTTATGTCAAATTAAATATAGTTTTCCACAATTGAAAATGTGAAATTTGAACACTTTCCTAATGAACGGTAGCCACCGATATATATATATATATATATATATATATATATATATATATATATATATATATATATATAGCGGATCGACAAGAAATAGACCAACAAATAGACAGAAATACTTTCCTTCCACGCTACCATCAAACAGTCACAACACACGTGGGCAAACAAACAATGGAAAGTCTGTGTCTTCCCAAGGCGCGAATGTAAGCCTTTGTAAACTAAAAGACGCGTGGACAAAGCGTCTTAAGATTTGGTACAGTTCTACGTCACAGGAACGGCGTATAAAAGAGAGCATCCACGCTCACTCTCTCTCACTTCGTTGGCGCTTCCATTTCGTTCGACTACTCGGTACGATACCACCTCTTCGACCGCCTACCGGTTTCGGCCGGAGGCGAGGCCCGCTACTTTCTTCAAGGCCTGCAATTTGTCATCAAGTGGGATCTACAGACCGCCTGCAGAAGCAATCCTTCGAGGCCCAACCGGAATCACTTCGGGCCGGCGGTTTGCCGGGTAGGCCTTCAAGTTTCTCCACCTTCCTCGAGAGATATATTCAGCATCCCAGGCCTACGCCTGCACCTCATAAGGCCAGCCTGTACCTCGAGAAGTAACATCACCTCAGGCTTCCGAACTAAGCCTACATTCATCATCTCAAGAGGCTTAACGGACGACAACTAGAATCTGCGTAATAGGTTCGTCTTCAACCCGCCTTCAACAAAGGTTACGTCACCATAAGATAAGTACCTCCTATTCTAAGTACTCTTGTGAAGCCTACATTAGCCTACCGCCGAACGGTAGACTATACTACCAAAGTGTGTAATCAAGCGTTTCAACTGACTCTCGTGAAAGAACGCAGTAGGCCTGTCATTCAATTCAAGTGTCATTTTTATACCGTTATTCCGCGTATCATCCGTCATTATGTTCAAGTCATATATTTGTGTGTTAACTAAATATTCTCTTGACGTAATCATTTAACATCACATAATGTTCTTATATATAAATGATATTTTGTGTAAGCATTTCAATCCATTATTATTAGGCCACATCAATTATTCTATGTGCATCCATGCAATCATTTAGCCTACTTAATCAGTGTCATGTTTTCCATTCAATGTACCAAACGCACGTGCATTCTTTATATCATTAACTAGGCCCATTCAATGTTCCATATCGCATGCCATTTACATACCATTAATGAGTACATTATTACGTGTCAATTAAGCTATTAACATTTCATTTTATTAGCTAAGCCTATGCCATAAGCATAACGTAAAACTACCAATTAATTACTGTCAATTCTTTGTTATATCACAGTGAATAAATAACGCCTTTATTTCATAATAAACTACAAAACCCATAAGGTGTCTTTTATAACCTTAACATTAATTTGCTTGGGTGTAAACCCAAGCTGGTGACCTCGCTGCCTTTTCGGTCACTTCCAATAGTATGGTGGATCTAATCAAATAACCACTTATTCCAATCGGTGATACTGTATAACAATATAAATTATTAACCCAGCCTTTCATTAATAAGTAATCAGTCAGTCATTGCCTTAATCAATCGTTGCATACAATCAAATCATTATCACCTTAAACGGCTAAAACTAGGTCCACTATATATATATATATATATATATATATATATATATATATATATATATATATATATATATAGTACATATATATAGGGTGTTTGAAAACTTTCTGTACAAATTGTAATGGGGGATAGGCAACACCAAGACAAACCCTTTTCGTCTATAAGTGTATGTCCGCTGACGTCACCATTCGGCGCGAGAGGGCGCCGCTGCAATTGGCTAAAAGGTGAAGTGGGCTAGACTCGCGCTTGCCGCGGGCATTCTTAAATCGGACGTAGTACGCGTAACATGGAGCGCTTCACGACTGCTGAGATGGCTGACATGCATATGGTGTATGGGGCTGCCAATGGAAACGGAAGAGCTGCTGTGAGGTTGTACCGACAGCGCTTCCCAAACAGACGTGTGCCAAACCACCAAACGTTTGCGTATTTGCATCGGCGACTGCGAGAAACTGGAACATTCCATGCAAACATGCAGACACTGGTCGGGAGAAACGTGCGCACTCCTGACATGGAAGAAGAAATCCTACGGCGATTTGAGGACAATCCAAGCGCAAGCACGCGAGGTGTTGCACGTATCCTCGGTGTGAACCATGACCTGGTCTGGAGAGTGTTGCACGAGCAGCAGTTACATCCGTTTCATCGTCAGAGAGTCCAGGCATTACAACCTCGGGATTACCCTCTTCGTGTGGAATTCGCACGCTGGTTTCTGCAGCAGACAGCGGTGCAGCCTAATTTTCCGGCTTATGTGCTGTTCTCAGATGAGGCCTGTTTCACACGTGAGGGTGTGTTTAACATGCACAATTCTCACGTGTGGGCGCACGCAAATCCACATGCTACACGGGTGCATGCTCATCAAGAACGGTTCGCCGTCAATGTTTGGGCGGGTATCGTCCATGGCAAGTTGATTGGGCCGTACCTGCTGCCTGCCCGACTCGACGGGCGGGTTTATCGGATATTTCTTGAAGAAACGTTGCCGGAACTGCTGGAAGATGTTCCCGTGGCTATTCGTAGACGAATGTGGTTTCAACACGACGGGGCCCCAGCACACTCCAGCAACGATGTGCGGGATTATCTGAACGCCACTTTTGGGGACCGATGGATAGGCCGGGGTGGGCCCGTAGCCTGGCCACCGAGATCGCCCGATTTAACATGCCTCGATTTCTTCCTGTGGGGACACATGAAGAACCTCGTGTACGAGACTCCCATTTACTCAGAAGAAGACCTCGTAGCAAGAATCGCTGTCGCCGCTGGAACTGTTCCGAAATGCCGGGAATCTTTCGACGTGTACGTCGGTCAATGCTTCGACGCTGTCGGGCATGCATTGATGCTACCGGTCGCAACTTTCAGCACCTTCTTTAAATAAACATGCCTTCTTTAATAAACATGTTACGCGTACTACGTCCGATTTAAGAATGCCCGCGGCAAGCGCGAGTCTAGCCCACTTCACCTTTTAGCCAATTGCAGCGGCGCCCTCTCGCGCCGAATGGTGACGTCAACGTTCATACACTTATAGACGAAAAGGGTTTGTCTTGGTGTTGCCTATCCCCCATTACAATTTGTACAGAAAGTTTTCAAACACCCTGTGTATATATATATATATATATATATATATATTTATTATACCGTCTCTGACAAAAAAAAGCGTTCACTCTAAAACAGCCATGAAATCAACATTTATTAGCCAATCATAATGAAACTCATACAGAGCAAAACTATGTAAACAGTATATATGTACACCAATTTTCAGATTATTACAGTATATTCAAAATTAATGATTTAATAAGGATTGTTTATGTTCAACAAATTTTGTTGGTGAACATCGCTCCAGTTTTGAATTCTGGGAGTCCACAAAGGTGGTAAAACTTTGGTAATAAAATTTTTATTCTCATTTTAGTTATAAAATACATCATAAGATTTATAAAATATAGGAAATACCTCCATTAAAAACCATGAAAATAAAAAAAGGATTTTGATTTTCGAAACAACTTAAATCCTAAGTTTACAAAAGAAATTAAATTAACATTTTACTCTTTCGGAATTCCTATTAAAAAAATTGTTCAATGTATTTCTCCTTCTGTTTCAACAATTTTCTTCAATCTTGGACGAAATTCATCAATGGTTCGATCGATCTGCTCCTCTGGTATCTCTTCACACTTCTCCACAAGAAGCTGACGCGAGTGATCAACATTTCTCACCCTACTCCTGTAAACTCTCTGTGCCAAATTTTCCCAGATTGCATAGTCAACAGGGTTCAAGTCAGGACTGTTAGGTGGCCAATTTTGGGGTTCAAGTAATTCTGGGGCATTATTTTTTAAGTATTCCACAGTTGCTAATTGCTGTATGGGACGTTGCTCCGTCTTGACGAAAAAGATAACCACCACCATTGGCCAGATTTTGCATTTCGGGAGGTATATTTCGCAGCAGAGTATTTCTATAGTACTCGGCATTGACTTTTACACCAGGCTCAATAAAATGAATGGATGTTTTCCTAACTTTGATATGCCAACTGACACCATGACACGAGCTGAGAAGTGACTTCTGGTTGCAAAAAGTCTGCTATCAGGTATTTCTTTCTTACATTGGACGTGCGAGTAAACTCTGTCATTTTGACTGTTCCGAGATGGCTCCACAGTGAAAAAAGCCTTTGAAAGTTTATCACATGTTACTCGCCGTAAGTTTTGTTTTGATCTTTGAACTCGTTTCTGCTCATTAGTTTGAATAATCTTTTGCCCGTGCACTCTTTTGAAAGGTTTTAGTTGAAGATCTTGTTTAATTATGCGTCTCACACTAGTTTCTGATAATTGTAACTCTTTTGATACGCGAGCTGGTGTCATATGGGTTCCTGGCTAGTTTTCCTGACTTAATATACGTTCTTCGACGTCGTCAATATTGTCTTGTATGCGAACAGTTTTTGGTCGCCCACTTCCCTCTCCTCTTTTGATATCCCCAGTCTCGTCAATTTTCTTTAGAAGCTTTCCCAAACCACCAAGAGTCCATCCTTTGTTGGAGAATTTGGAGAGTAGTTTCGTTCGTCCACATCCCTTTTCTAGTCTACAATGCTTAATTATAGTCTTATCTTCCTCGGAAAATGGCATGTTCACTATATTTTATAACCTTGCAAAAAAAATCGTATATTAGAATTTACAAAAGTGAAAATGGAAATAAAGGATTTTTTATTAGTTTGTCGAGCATCAGTTGTGGTATTATTAGAGAAATACTTAATAAATCATTATTTTTGAGAGTTTCGCACTGAAATTTGGTTCACAGGTAGATGTTTTATGTATGTTTTACGTTTATAAGTTTCATACTGATTGTTTGAAAAATATTGATTTCATGGATGTTTTTAGAGTGAACCCTTTTTTTTGGCAGTGTATATATACACGTGTGTGCGTGTGCGTGTGCGTGTGTGTGTGAACGCGCGCACGCGTCATAAATGACTTACTTTTGCCTGAATAACAAACCTCAACTTCATTGCTATTACAGACCAATGATATATTAAAGTCAACATAATAGAGTCAAGAACAAAAAGTCAATAGAAAACCAAACACCATTTCTAGTTTATTACACACTATACACACACTACAAGTAAATTACAGAAAATAACCAATAATTTACAAAGAAAGTCTAGTGTTCAATATTTAGCGTGACCTCGATCACAAATTATAGCTTCATAACTTCAAGGTATCGAATCAATCAGACTTCGGTTGAAATTACTGGTCATTTCGAATGGACGATACGACGATTGTTGCCTTCACTTTTAATACATCAGTTTTTAGTTGTTTACATAAATGCTCGGGGGGGTTTCGGTAAGGAATTTGTGAGGAACACCTTAGCATTTGAACCCTCCCAACCTGTTCCTACTTCTCCGAGTAAACCTTGGTGAGAATTGCAATACGTTTGTGGGCGTTGTCTCACTGAAAGATGAATACCATCCCAGTTAAACAAATTCCACTCGACAGTGGAGTTGTGAAGCAATAACAGTTTTCACTCGAAAGAAGTTGCGTGTTAACTATTTCATATTCTAAATGTCTCAGCGATGAGGGTTTTCATACACGAAAACGAAACTACACTCAGATTTGGAATGTTAATATTTTATATAACCTTGGTGGTATAACTTTGGCTTTGCTTCCGCCCGAATTGTTCATTCTGACGAAGGTCAAGCTTGTCACTCCACCTTAGACCTACAGTTTAATGTGGAATCCGAACGGCCCACCAGCAGCCAAGCGTCTTAATCACTGGGCTACCCAGGGTACCCATTTATCTACCAACCGATTTCTTTATTGTGTGGAAGGATGAACAGCTGGGTTTTGCTGCGTGCCGCCTGCCGACAGCGGGTCTCCATCCCGGAGCCGATGGATTCGTAGTCAGCAACGCTAACCACTACACCACCGAGGCGCATATATGTATATAGGCTTTGCTTCAGCCCGAATTGTTCATTCTGCATATATTTTATGCAGCAGAAAGGAGAGGCCATGGGCGAATGCCCGCAAAAATGCCCCCCCCCCATGGGGGAAGGAGAGAGCCAAAATGAAGGTCCAAGGTTTTCGAGATGCCTGGACACTTCATTTGAAAGATTGGAGGTCATAGACTGGGGGAAAGATGGATTGAGGAAGATTGTTCCAGAGTTGACCGGTTGAGTAGTTAAAAGATTAACCTTGCGTTAGAGAGTTGGACAGAAAAGGAATGAAAATGTGTCGAAAGTCTGTTACTGCATTCTCTCCTTAAAGGAGACACGTAGTGAGAGAGTTCAGAAGAGCAGTGTCCGTTATCATAGCGATAGTAAAAAGAGAGGGTGAGGCAGCATTGCGACGGAGAGAGATTGCAGACAGTCAGTAAGAGGCGTGGAATTGATAAGACAAAAAAGCCTTTGATTCCACCCAGTCAAGTGGAGCTGTGTGGGTTCAGCCAACCCACACATCAGAAGTGTACTCCATACAGGGGCGGACAAGACCTCTGTACAGAGAGAGCAACTGAGTGGAGGTGAAGAAATTGCATACCTAACCTCTTAGACGCTGTTTTAGAAAGACTATATGTGATCTTTCCAGGAAAGATCACGAGAAAAGGAAACGCTAAGACTGTTGAAAGAAGGGAAAAGAGAGTTGTGTATTGTTGAAGGTAAGGGGATAGTTGTGTGGAAGATTGTGACGAGTAGACAGATGAAAGAACCGAGTTTCTGAAACATTAAAAGTCACGAGGTTTTCTCTGTTCCAATCAGAGATCGTAGAAAGATCAGAGGTCAGGTGCATCATTGTCGTCACACGCGAAGCATGGAGTGATTGTTGAGAGGGAAGCTTTGTGAAACGGGTGGAGAAGTGAAAAGTGGAATGATCGGCATAAGAGTGGATAGGTCAGGAAGTTCGGCTTAACAAATCATTGATAAATAAAAGGAAAAAGAGTGGGTGAGAAGAGAGCCCTGAGGGCCACCACTATTAATAGCTTCAGGAGAGGAACAGTGACATCTACAACTGCAACTATAGATCGGCCAGAAAGAAATTCAGATATGAAGGCACAGATAGAAGGATAGAAATCGAAGGAGGGCAGTTTGGAAATCAAGCATTTGTGCCAGACTCTATCAAAAGCTTTTGACATTTCTAGAACAATAGCAAAGGTTTCACGGAAAAACCGAAAGGAGGATGACTAAGAGTCAGAGATATACAAGGTCACCAGTGGAGCGTCCATTGCGGAACCCAACCTGACGATCTGAAAGAAGAATGCGAGAAGAAAAGTGTTTAAGAATCTTCCTATTATTACTGAGGATATATTCAAAAACTTTAGAAAGGCAAGAACTCAAAGCAATTGAACGATAGTTGGAGGGTTGAGAGCGGTCACCCTTCTTTGGGACAGGCTGAAAAAAATTATACTGTAGATATTGTAAAGGGTGATCCAGAGAAATGGGACCCAAAAGAAACCCCTGTAACTCTTAAAGTATAAGTCCTTTTATAAAATCATACGCATCATTCGAAAGAGGATAGTTACAAGTTTGTACAGGATTGTATAGGTTTTGACAATACAAGACAAGATAAGATACAAAACAAAATAAAAGTGTTAGTTAAAACTAACCCTTCAAGATGACTGCATGGACTGTGGAACAGCTGCGTTTCATAACTGAGCAATATTATGAGCATGGAAGAAGTGTAGTTTCAGCTCAAAGATCTTTCAAGACAAATTTTCAGATGTCAAAATCACCTTCTAAGAGCTGAAACTACACTTCTTCCATGCTCATAATATTGCTCAGTTATGAAATGCAGCTGTTCCAGTCCATGCAGTCATCTTGAAGGGTTAGTTTTAACTAACACTTTTATTTTGTTTTGTATCTTATCTTGTCTTGTACTGTCAAAACCTATACAATCCTGTACAAACTTGTAACTATCCTCTTTCGAATGATGCGTATGATTTTATAAAAGGACTTATACTTTAAGAGTTACAGGGGTTTCTTTTGGGTCCCATTTCTCTGGATCACCCTTTATAATCATATCATCGATGCATTCACAGTTCATATATATATATATATATATATATATATATATATATCAGGTCATCCCATAAGTAATGTCGTTTTTTAGATCGGAATTTGAAGGACAAAAAAAAACTCAACTGAAACTTTTTAATCTAGTATATATTTTCCATCGGAATCAATGACACTGCCAACGTCCTACAAACTTTTCAATGCCATGTTTATAAAATTCAGGCGGTTTTGAGGCAAAAAACGTACAAAGACTGGTGTGCAGGTCATCTAAAGAAGTATACTGTTTCTCAAGATAGTTTTGCAGACTCCCGAAGAGATGATAATCTGAAGGCGCAAGGTCTGGAGAATATGGAGGATGTGGAAGTTTTTCCCACCCAAGCTCCTCAATTTTTGCAGAAGTGATCCGAGCGGTATGAGGACGTGCGTTGTCGTGGTGGAACACGATTCCTTTCCGATTAACCAAAGAAGGTCTCTTTTCTTTTAGTGCAGTGTTCAATCGATCTAGTTGTTGACAGTAGACTTGAGCGGTGATTGTTTGGTTGTGTGGTAAGGTTTCAAAGTGTATTACACCACCTTTATCCCACCAAACACTAAGCAACATCTTCCGAGGGTGAAGATTTGGTTTTGGCTGTGGTGTCGCTGGTTCTCCGGCACAAACCCACTGTCGACGGCGCTTAACATTCTGGTACAGTATCCACTTTTCATCACCAGTCACTAAACGGTGCAAAAACGGATCTTCGAGTTCACGGGAATGAAGAGCTGCGCTAATGTTTACCCGCACCCTCACATTGTCGACCGACAATTCATGTGGCACCCATTTTCCTAACTTAGGCACTTTCCCGAGTTGTTGCAAATGTCGATGGATGGTGGATGGGGATGAATTGAGTTTCTGGGCCAATTCTTCAACAGTTGTTCAACAGTCTTCTTCAAGTGCGGCTAACAGCAGGTCATCATCAAACTCAGCAATGCATCCAGAGCGTGCTGCATCTGCCAAACAGCAGTCACCATTCCTAAACTTTTGAAACCATCTTTGCCATTTCCTCACACGCAGAATATCGTTGCCATAAACTTCCTGAATGTTTCGCGTTGCTTCAGTAGCACTATTCCCTTTTTTGAACTCGTAAAGCATTATATGCCTGATATGCTCTTCTCATACAGCCATGTTTATGAGGGGTTCACATAAAGCAAAACACACGTCTTCACTGGTCAAGGTCTGTAAAGTATGTAGCGAAACACGATAGATCTCCTCTTAGATATAACCTTCGGAAAATTTATGCTTAAACCGAGTAGGACTAGTTTAAACTTAATCTATCGTAAAAAACGACATTACTATATATATATAATTTATATTGCACTTGTTACCAGCACTAATTTATAATTAGCTGTAGTTATTTAAGATTAGGAGATTAGGCAAACTGACGAAGTAATTATTTAGGTGATTAATGTTTACTCATCATTTGATCTTTCATTCAAAAAAACACAAAGGATAGACCTGTACTTTTTTTCCTTTGATTAACCAAACAAATAAATGTCACAGTGACTAACGTTATAATTGCTTGAATTAAAAGTGCAATAATATTGTGAATTGTTGACATTAAATGTTGATTACAACGAAGGACAAAGGCAAAATATATAACTGAGACTTAAATTAGATTATTAAATGAGTCATAGATCGCGCGATAATGAATTTGAGTCTTTCGCGGTTGAAAAGGGGAATGACAAATAGGCCAAGGCGAGGACCTGTTGAAATGGATGCCACATCTTGGAAGGCGAATAAATTACGCAACTCTTTTGGCCAAAGCTATATATAGTTTTTCTGGTGATTTCTTTCAAAGACTATGCAAGAAATAAAAGAAGAAGCCTCGTAGATATACATTTAATGCCATTTAAAATTCTGACAGTGACGTGAGTCGAGGCACACGCACAAAAAGATACATTCTAAGGTAATGCAACTCTTTTGGCCACTCTCAAACTTTTTTTAAGTTTGATTCCTGAAGTTAAGTGTAACGTGCATAATGTTTCCGAGTAATGATGTGCCGTTGATGTATTGAATTTTACGTCACTTCGTTGTTTAAATTTACTTAGCGAGAAACCGTAAAAATAGAAAAAGTATAACATATTAAAATTAATAGAGCAAATCATAATAATTGCATCAAATCTTTATGAAGAAGTTCACAAATGTTGGCAAATGTTACTAATTTCATTATCAATATTCAAAATACATCATTCATGTTATAAATAATTTCTGTTAATACTTCTCTCATTCGAAAATATATTTAAGGTTTTTGACTCTTTTAGCCATATATATATATATATATATATATATATATATATCAGTGGCGACTCCTGCACTCGGGCTTAGCCCGAGAGGCAAGGAGAAGCATGAGAGATAAAATTGTGTATTTATAGATTTAAGTTTTAAAAAAGTTTTAAATACAAAAAAAATGGTTTTTGGCTGGTATTATGTTACTATTTTTCTGTAGCCTTCGTCACGCAAGCAAATTTTGAGCGCATTTATTAGGTCATCCCATAAGTAATGCGGCATTTTTTTATTTTTTATTTTTTCCATTTTTATCATTATTTTACGGATAGAAATCAAACAACTCTTTGAAGTTATTTATATTTAAATAAATATTTATTTAAATATAAATAACTTCAAAGAGTTGTTTGATTTCTATCCGTAAAATAATGATAAAAATGGAAAAAAAAAAATTTAAAAATGCCGCATTACTTATGGGTCATTAGATACCCTTACTACCTATAAAAAAAACTTTATTGACACATTAAGTTTTCGTATAATCTTTCAAGATCCTTTACTCGGGCGCAAGACATTACGCCCAAGAAAGTATGAGTAATATCGTATATTTAAAGTTCTTTTAATGAATAATTATTTGCTTGCATACGGTTACATAATAGTCCTTCTTCTAATTCTCATTAAATAAAATACGTTTTTTCTCCTATTAATTTTTTTTTATAAAGAAAAAAAATTTCAACTCGGGCTTATATTCTTCGGCCTTGTAGAGGCACAATTTTTAATTCTGGCGATACATGGTAACTTTTTACGTTTCGATAAGCGTGCCTTCAACTGCCTTGGGCGGCGATGCAGTTTGATTTTTGCCGCAATGTGAGGTTGTTCGCTTTTCTTAAATAATCTGATTTATTTTTAATATTATAAGTATTCTTAATGCTTTACAAACTAAATATCCAAATGTAATTGACCCCAAATCCTTAGTTAACGAATTGAAATAGCTTTATCGTGACAGTGACTTTAGAAAATGCAAATCTGCAAATGAAATTTTAGAAGTCTTTCACGAACTAGGATTATTGTCTGCGATGTCGGAAACCACAAAGCTGATTTAGCTCTTTCTTACCATACCTGTAATTTCTGTTTCAAATGAAAGAAGTTTCTCTGTTCTTGATCGAATTAGATCATATTTAAGAAACACAATGGCTCAAGAACGGCTCTCGTCCCTGGCTAGGATTTCAATTGAAAAAGAAATACTTATTGATTTAGAAAGCAAAAATGAATTACATGACCGAATATTAAAGGAATTTGCTTTAAAACCAAGACGCTTGGACTTTATGTTCAAGTAAATAAAATTCAAATAATTTTTTTTACCGAGGTATGTATTTATTTATTTTATTGATAATCTTAAGTTATTGTCATGCATTTAAATGTCGGCTCATATGTAAACTTGAAAATTTAAAAAGAACCCGAGTAGTCTTGAAGAGCTGGAGTCGCCACTGATATATATATATATATATATATATATATATAATATATATATATATATATATATATATATATATATATATATATATACAGGGTGGGCCGTAAGTTTCCATACATAGGAAAAATTAAACGTTTGTTTTTATGTTTCAGATACCCTAAGAATATGCGTTTGACGTAAGATCTTGTGTTACTGATGAAGCAAATTTTTACGTCAATGGAGAGGTTAATCGGCAAAACATACGTTATTGGAGTAATGCTAACCCTAACTGGCTGAGTCCGACGAAGATGCAAGGTGCCGGTAAAGTGATGGTGTGGGCCGGGATATGGGGTGACAGAATTATTGGACCAATTTTTGTCAGTGGAAATCTTAATGCCGAAAGGTATCTTAACATGTTGCAAGAAGAGATTTTCCCATCCCTGCTAAACGAGGAAGGTAACTTCCCAGTTTACTTCCAGCAAGATGGAGCTCCACCTCATTATGGTCTTCACGTGCGTCGGTATTTGGATCAGCAGCAGTTTCCGGATGCTTGGATTGGTCGGCGTGGTCCTGTGGAGTGGCCTCCCAGATCCCCAGATCTCACCCCCCTTGATTTCTATCTTTGGGGGCACTTGAAGGCCATGGTGTATCAGGAAAAGATACGAGACATAAATCATCTAAAGGAACGTATCACCAACGCCATTACAAGCATAACGTCAACTGTGCTAATGCGTGTTCATCAACAGTGGGGAACACGTATTGAAATGTGTTTTCAAAACAATGGCAACCATGTAGAGCATATTATATAAATAAAAATGGTTGTCCATAAAAAAATGTTTATTTTTCCTATGTATGGAAACTTACGGCCCACCCTGTATATATATATATATATATATATATATATATAATAATATATATATATATATATATATATATATATTTATGTTTAAAATTATCGCAACAACTGATTAAAGATTTTTTCCCTAAATTTTCGCACAAAAGGAATTTAAATGTTATTTACTGTGGCCAATATATATGAAATAGGTGACTTAGAGTAGTAAAGATGCGTGCAAGGAAACGGTACTTAAGAAAATAAATTCTTTGAGGACGAATTTCAGAAAAGAAGTGAAAAAAGTGAATTCATCGAAAAAAATCTGGAGCAGGTGCTGATGATGTATACATACCTAGTCTGTGGTATTTTAACAATCTTTGCTTTCTCGAAGACTTGGAAATACCAAGAGAAAGTACCTCCAATATTAACGTCAATGTCAAGTACGTGAAAGAAGAGTAAACTTTCAGAAGATAAAAAATAACACGAACGTTATTTTCATTTCATGACAAATAATTGTGAATTGTGCGGATAAAATATATTTTAGATCAATTAATAAATAATCAAAGAGTAGAACTAATTTTCAGTAGTTTGAAAAATGCGTTTTGAAATAAGGCGTATCTTTTTTGTATGAATAATAAGAAACCTTGAAAAGAAATTTACAATAATAACGTACAATCCTAAGACGAAGTAAGTTTATTATTGAGTACGGGTAGCGGAGGAGTGGCGAGCTGGCTGCCCTATTTCGCCACTGAAACCCTATGATGCAGTCAAATTCGGCGTTAAATTTACCATAGTGGACAGGGTGGTGAATGCGCGGAGGAGATGGTACGGCCATGTGGAGAGGATGGGGGAGGACCGACTTCCGAGAAGGCTGATGTACGGATGAATAATGGGATCGAGGTCCCGGGGACGCCCAAAGACGACGTGGCTCAAGACGGTAGAAAGAGAGAATCCGGGTTTAACTTGGCGCCAGAGAACAGATCTGGCCAGAGACGGGGCGCAGTGGCGAGTTTACGACGGGGGAGAAGCATCAGACGGGACCCAACCTGAAGACATCCAGATGGGAACTAAAGGCCAGTTTACACTGATCAAAGTGGGCTCGTAAAAGTAACTTGGATACGAAATTGGACGCTACTTTGATGAGTGTAAACTGGCTACTTGTACAAGTAGCGCTCTCCCATCCAAGTCGACTTTGAACTTGTTTGAAATCTGTCCAAGTAAACCATACGAGTAGTCTCATCCAAGCAGCCGTTGGGAGCAGGACGTCGGTGTTCCCGCTCTGGGACTCGCGCTCTTTGTTTGTTTTCTGCGTTTCTAGTAGGCAGTTTTTATCATGGCAAACAAGAGGTGGACTGAGGAGCAAATAAGGTTATTTTTTAATGTGTATGCGGCCCAAGAATTATTGTGGAATACTTCTCTACCCGACTACAAAGACAATAACCGCAGGCGAAAAGCCTACGAAGAAATAGTTGAAGTGATGGGGATTAAAGGTTTTGGAGTGCCTGAGCTCAAACTTAAAATCAACAATTTTCGTACAACCTACATCCAAGAGGTTAAGATTATTACAGAATCAACTAAAAGTGGAGCTTCAAGTGACGACATCTACGAGCCTTCTATATGGTGATTTCGATTGGCGGACGCTTTCTTGAGACCACACGTTACCCAACGGAAAACGCAAAGCAACTTGGTAAGTGTTTTTCTTTTTGTTATAACTGAAGGGGGGATTACCTCATAGGCTTAATATTCCGCTGAAGTCGGCAAACAAACCCAGTATTGAGATTTGGTTTTTCTAGACCAGTTTTTTATGCTGAATTTAGTGGTGATAATCATATCTTGGGAAAATGAGGTTAGGTTAGGTTAGGTTAGGTTAGGCTAGGCTAGGTTAGGGTTAGGATTTATCCAAGTTAGGTTTAGGATTTACACAGGTTAGGTTTAGGATTTTCATAGGTGAGGTGAGGTTAGCTTATGGTTTTGTTGGTGCTCAAGCAAAGGTTTGTTTACATCTGGAGTGGGCGACGCATAGCCTAATGCGCAAGTCAGAAGGTATATTCACTATCGCGGCTGAGGTAAAAAAAAAAAGGTCATAACTCGGTTACAACGCGTTTTCCCCCCAAAAAAATATCACCCGTGCATTCAGTATAAAAAATCGGTCTAAAAAAAGTAGGTTTTTCATGCTCAAATTGTTTGCCGACTTCAGCGGAATTATTACCATATCATATTATATAATAAGGATTAATAGCCAAAGATAAAATTTTCTAATGAATGTAAATGATGTCAAGGATATGAAATGATTAGCAAAATAATCTCTTTAATCTCTTACTTTATTTTCAAAAAATTGACTGTAAAATCTAAAGACATCCTGGAAATTAGCTTATAATAGTTTTCAGTGGAAGTTACAATTTAAATAAAACTGACAAACCTGTATCAAAATTAATAAATGAAAATCACAATATTGTTTTTTCTGAATGTATGATTTATTTTGAATAAATAATAATTATTATATTCATTATTATAATTATTATCATAATAATAATAATTATAATTACTATAAATAATAATTATTTATAATTATTATTATAAGTACTAATACTAATTATTATTATTATAATTATTATCATCATAATATTTTGGTGGGGGTGAGTGGGTGTTTCAAAAGAAGGAGAGAGATATTTCTAAACAAATTAATAATAACTGGTTTTGTTAATACTTCTATAATTTAATATTGCTATATGACAAACTACTTTTCTTACAATTTTGTGCACTGATACATACACAGTTACTACAGAACACCCACTCTGTCTTGCCAAGGTACTGCTCCCTCACCATTCACAAATGCACATATTTCATCTCGTTTTCGAGCGGCATCTCTTGGATTCTGTCCCCTTGTTGCACCTTCAATACGCTGTAAAGCCGCAGGTTGTGGATATTCTCGCCAGGATCCCTGCCTAAACGTAAAGCTGTTAGAATCTTCTTCATCATAACATCTAGCCGGCATGTAGACTGCTCCAGATGTTTTTCTGAGCCAGTTATGCAGTGCGCAAGTGGCCTTAACAATAATGTCAACTTTCTCCGGAGCCACAGGTATAGGCTCAAAGTAAATTTGGAACCTATTAGCCATAATTCTGAAGGCATTAATCCGGCGGGCTCGCGACAGCCTGTAATTAAAGATCACCTCTTCCCTTGACAAATTCCTTCTGGAATATGGTTTCATAAGATATAAAGTCAAAGGGAAGGCATCGTCCCCCACGAAAAATCCATCTTCTGGTATGCCCAGTGCGTTGGTGTTTAAAGCAGTCTTAATAGTGGAATTTGCAAAAACTCCGGCATCGGAACACCTGCCATTCGCTCCGACATCAATATAGCGAAAACAATAGTCATGATCCACAACAGCCAGCAGAATTATGCTGAAGGTGCCTTTGTAGCTGTGAAATTTTGAACCACTGTTAGGGGTGCCTTTATAACAACATGTTTCCCGTCTATGGCTCCATAGCAATTGGGAAAATTCCAACGGAGACGAAAACCATCACCAATTTCATGCCATTCTTCTGGAGTTTCAGGACACTGGAAAAGAAATAGAAAATATTACTTTTGCATAAATAAATAAATAAATAAATAGATAATTTCATAAATAAATAGATAATTCTACGTGGTACATCATATAAGTACATCATATAAAGCGAAAACAATAGTAAAATATATAGCGTGATGATATACTATGATGTACGTATATAGTATATACGTACATAGTATATCATAGTATATCATATAATTGTACATAGTATATCATATAATCATAGTACATAATTAAACATAGTACATCATTTATCACGTATGATGTGTTTCTGTTTCAGGAACTGAAGCAAAGAAACACTGGTGGGGAACCCGAAGAGTCACAGAGTCTTGAAGATTGTACTACAGAAGCAGGAAATGTAGAACAAATCAATACCGAGATTAATAGTCCCATCGACACTGACAACGAGCCTCTACAGACCAACGACCAACAACCCAGCAACTTTCGTGCTAATGTACTAGAAAGCAGTGATTCTCATGGTGACAAAAGAGAAAACAATGTAACTTCTAAAGAGAATCAAGAACCGAAACGCAAAAGAGTAAAAAATACTTCTTCCATAAAGGCACGTGAAATAAATATTGATTCTGCAATTAACAGGCTCGAAAGTGTAGTTACTCTTGCGTCAAATGCAAGGCAACAAGATTTGTTTGACGTGTTTGGAAGATATGTGAGTGATCAATTAAAACAGCTTCCACGTCGGCAGGCTATTTTGGCTCAATCAAAAATCCAAAATCTTCTGATACAAGAGTTTTGGGATTATGAAGATGCCCGTAATAATGCATCAATCTCGGAAATACAATGCCCTCTTCAAACTTCAACACCCCTTTCATCAACATCAGAAGCAACAAACGATCACCCTACCATTCCTTCAGCACCATCTCGTTCGTGCAATTCAAACTATGAATATGCTGAGAACACCATGCATCACCTAACTGAGCTACTCCACGATGATACTTTTAAGTAGAAGATTATCTGGAATATCTTTAAAGCTATCAAAAGTGCTCAGTAGATATCTGTAATACCTTTTCTTTAATCCTTTTCAAATGTTTGTGTTTTTGGTTACAGCAATTACTGGTTGAATAAATAATAATGTTCCTCTCACAGTGTGCATTTAATTTTAATCCGCCCACAGGGAAAATCCAGAAAACGAGGTTTTAAGTCTTCGCTATAGTTATTCTTAAATAACAATAAATATGGCAAACTAAAACTATAATGTGGTTTATTGCAACCCTCGATAATTCCACTCGCCCACTCGACAGTGGCAAGTCGTGCAAAAGATTAATAAATTACGAAAATTAATAAACTGTAGGCTATTCGAATATTTACAATGGCTTACTGGTTTAATAATTTATGTTTCAACTCTTACAAATCTGTGTAATTGACAATTTATAACGTTTTATGTACATGTTATTATTACCTTTTGAAAATATAAAATAATTTAATAAAGAAAATATTCCCGCTGCCCCTCCTCCTTCCTATATTTGGCGAGTGGATAGTCACTAGTCACAACATTTTATCGAGGATTTCAACAAATTAACAAGTTAATAAATTGCACTCTTACCTTGATGAAATCCTGTAGTCCTGAATAGATTGCTTCACAGACTTCCGCCATAAACATGCTAATTGTGCACTTTGGAACACGAAAAAGGTATTGCAAGGTGCCATATGAATCACCTGTTGCCAAATATCTCAGTGTCACCTCAAGTTTCAGTTTGGCGGGCAATGCATCTCGGAAGTGAGTATCTAGCTTCTGAATAAATGGTGATGTTCTACTCAACAAGTAGTGAAATTGTTCTTTTGTCATTCGTAAAAAGTTTAAATATGATGCCTCATCTTCAATGGCCAACTCTCTCACTAGCACACTAGAAGCCCCTAATGCCTGACGCCTGGAAATCCAGTCACGCACCACTTCCGTTTCCGCTTTTCTCTCAACAAATCAATTAATTCTGTAGCTAATGCTAAAGAAATGTCCAGCACAGCGTCTGCCACCTCTTGATTCATCTTTCAGACTGACAAGGCCTTCTCAAAGTGAAACGATTTCACTTTGATAAATGTAAACACTTCATCCAAATTCGTATCCAAGTAGCTATCAAATTACTCTCATATGAGTAGCTTGTACAAGTGCACTTGGATGTTACTTTGATCAGTGTAAACTGCCCTTAAGTCTAAGTATATATATACAGTATATATACAGGGTGGGCCGAAAGTCTGGATCCATAGGAAAATATTTATTTTAATACATAAATTACAACAAATGGTAAATACTTAAAATGAATATCAACTTTAACTCGTAAATGCGTATCCGTGATACTGTACAGTGGTTCGTACTCCAGTATAAACAACAAATTATAACAAATGCTCAAATTGGCGGCCTCTGACATCGAGACACTTAGGGATGGAATTTATGATTTTTAATAATTCTTCGAATTGACGTTCTCGAGATGCGTGTTTCATTTGATAATCTTCTTGTTGACATTACTGGACTATTCGTTAAAGTTTCACATACCAGTGCAGAGGTATTTTCATCAGTTGCAGTTTTTGGACGACCAGAACGCCGTCGATCATGTACACTTCCTGTTTCTTTGAAACGTTTAAACAACTTGCCAACAGTCGCATGTGTTACTGGATGCTTATCAGGATGATTTCTATTGAATTCGGTAGCAACTTCTCTGTGTGTAGCGCCCTGTCGTGCGTACATGAGCACAAGTTCTACCCGGTCTTCTGTTGTTAGATTCGAAGCCATTTCTGGGCTGAACTAAAAAAAGTATTTGAGTATTTATACTGGAGTACGAACTACTGTACAGTATCACGGATACGCATTTACGAGTTAAAGTTGATATTCATTTTAAGTATTTACCATTTGTTGTAATTTATGTATTAAAATAAATATTTTCCTATGGATCCAGACTTTCGGCCCACCCTGTATATATATATATATCTTATACGAAACTTATTTGTAAACGAACTTAAAAATAATACTTATACATATATTAGAAACTGTACTTCAATCAAGCGACTGTTGCTGCTCTGTCCAAAATACTATCAATTAAAAGAAACAAAGACACGCAAAAAAAAAAAAAAAAAAAAGACATTTAACCAAGTTAGCAAACAAGTTTTATTCGTCCTTTTACCGAGAGAGTTGTTTGGAATAAGTTCTCACCAAATCATATAATGATGAGAAAAAAAAAAAAAAATTACGACATTCGAATATTTTTGTAATTAACTTTTTCGATTAAAACTTCCGTTCGTTTTATCATTGGAAAACATTAATAGTTGGAAGGAAGGCTTTTCGAGTTTACATTTTCTTTAAAATTACCTTTTATTTTTTAGCGGAGTTTCGTGGAGTTATTCTTAAAGTTTCTTTTGTAAAGACTTTTCTGATATATTTCAATCTTTCGATGCGAGAAAAAGAGAAACCGAAATATCGAAATATATGACCATGATTTTTTCGAGGATTTTTTTTTTTTTTTCCACGATTGTTATTTGAAAGGTTTCATTTAATGTTATAAATGAGTTGGCAGATTCCACCATATTCAAAATGAGGTCGAGGCCAACTCAATTTACGTGTGTGTGTGTGTGTGTGACGACTTTTTTAAAATTGTATGGACTGGGAAATTAAATTATTATTATTATTATTACCGAGACTCGATTTATGTTAAGTCGAATCCGATTGGGAATTTTACACCTTTGACGACAAAACAAAGATTAGAATAGAATTTTTCTCGAAATGGTGTCGATAAAGGTTTTATTCAATTTTATTGTTCATGAAATTTCTAATTGTTGTCTTCATAAATGAAAGTTAAATCAGCTTGAATTAGGTTGAGTTGGATCGTTTGGTCTCGTCGCCCTCGTCTGTGGAAGTTCAAACACTTTCATCGAAAAACTTTGCATTCGAGAAACGTTTCTCGGTGTTTCGAGAATTTGGTTTGTCAATCGAGAATCTCGAGTGACTAAGTTTTAAAAAATTTTTACGAACACAAATATCGAATAATTACGATACTGAAAATTACGAAGGAGTTATAGTTTATGAGCTTCATGATAAACATCATACAGTCGAGTTTCGGTTATCATTGAATAAATTATGTCCATTTACAGTACCTTTGGCCAACCAAACATGAAACCTTCAAAAAGTCATCTCCGAAGTACTGTAATATTATTTGGTGGAGTTAAGCTCGATTAACTTCGATGACCTAATGGGAAGCGGCGATGCGACGTGGTCACGATGTACCCCCCCTACCCACCCACGATGTAATACGTAGTCTCAAACGAAAGTCGTTGTAAAAATAAAATCAGCTCAAAATAAGACTCGGTCATTTGAAAGCACGAATGATGGATATCATCCCACTTAGACATTCACATTTCATTCCGTGCCCAAGAGTGGGAAAGAAAAGAGTGAGAATTTCAAAGGAGACATTTTCAAATCAGCCTATTCCCAATTCATGCCAGTCTCATTCTCATTCGCGGCTTTCCCATTTTGGTTCAGGTTACGCTAACTTGGGTTAGGTTGGGTTACGATAAGTTAGATTAAGTTACGATAGGTTAGGTTTGATTATGTTAGGTTTGGTTAGGAAATAATAGCCATTCCCATTTGGCGCCTTTACAGCGAATGGGAATGGTATGACATCGTTTGAAAAATCCACATTTGAGAAAAGCGTTTCTTGATTTGAGAAACAATGTTACTACATTCCCACTCGCGGCAAACGGGGCTGAGTGGGAATGTTTAATATTTCCTAACCTAACTTATTTTAACCACTCACAACCTAACCTACTCTTAACCTAACCAATCATAACCTTCGTTATTGTATTCTACTGTAACCAATCGTAACCTAACCCGGACCACAGAAGGAAAAGCCGCGAATGAGAATGACATGAATTGGGAATAGACCGATTTGAAAATGCCTCATTTGAAATTTTCACTTTCTCATTCTTGGACGCGGAATGAAATGAGCGAGAGTAAACCATCGAATGATGTTTTCTCTTTATCCTGACGCTGTATACGATTAAAGAATCGATAATCCTTCGTACGCTTTCGCCCACGTCGCGCGCTGGTTTGGCCCACACACACACACACACACCTCTGCCAAATGGTCGCAAAATAATTTCAGTCGATATATTGACGAACTTCTTCGTCATATCATTCATGCAATATTCTTCCTTTTAATCTAATCACGTGATTTAATCTTCTTGTTATATACATACATACATACTTTCATATATTACATACATCCAAACCCAATGTGGAAGTTGGGTGATTTAAAAGGCATCTTTAAAACAAGGTATCTTGTTCTTATTTCATTGTTAATTTAAGTTAGGTCAAGTTAGGTCAGGTTATTGGAGTGTCAATAAAGTTTTCGATCAAAGGAATGTTTATAAGTTCGATGAGTCTGCTATAGTCTAGGTTGCAGTAGAGCTGCAACCCAGGGGTCAAACCATCTGTTAGTGCTCTCTGCATCATTACATATTATCACCTCGCGATATTATTAATGAGGTTTACATATATATATATATATATATATATATATATATATATATATATATATATATATATATATATATATATATTAGGGATATACCAGTGGTGGCATTAAAAAATTTTAGCAACCGGTTCTATCTCGCTTTACATCCCCACCTAAGTTTTTTTGCAAAAGAAAACAATAAGAAAAATATCTAACTAACCTTTTCCCAATGGCGACCAATTTTTGAAATTGCAAAGAGACTGTAAGAACCGGTTCGGCGAACTCATGAAATTTTAAGAACCGGTTCTTACGAACCGGTGCGAACCGGCTGAATGCCACCACTGGATATACCGAATGATAAAATTCACCGAATACTGAATATTCGGTGCAAAATTATTCGGTCAAATACCGAATATTAGTTTTATTTGGGTGATTAGACGTCAATGCAAAAAATTGGATCTTTTATCAGTTTGACAGCACAAAGAATTAATAGTAAATGTGAGCAACAGCAGTATGTTTTAGCTACCAAGAATCTACCAGGTTCTCATACGCATGAAAATATTGCAACTGCATTAACTTCTATATTGCTCAAATGGTGAATGGAGAGCGATCGTGCGCATGAAGTTGTGTACGACAATGGCCGTAATATTACTAAAGCTTTTCGCCTTCTCAAAATGACTTCTGCTGCTTGTGCAAATCATGCTTTAGCACTTGCAGTTAATGAAGCTCTTCTTAGCCAGAAGTCCGTTTCAGATATATGTGCAATTGCCCGCCGAATCTGTTCGCATTTTAATTATTCATCCCTAGCCTTGAGGAATTACTTAACGACTGAAGACTTAAGGAAATCCAGAAGCAACATAATTTACCCGAAAACAAATTTATAAGAAACGTTATCACCCGCTGGAACTCTACATGCTACTTGCAACAACGACTTCAACAAAAAAGTTGCAGTTGTTGTATACGCCTCGGACTATGACATACCAACCTTCAATAACCATCAGTGGACTCTAATTCAGCGTAATGTAAAGCTTCTTAGCCCATGTAAAAAATTAACGAACGACTTTTTCTCCGATTCTTATCTTTCCATGGTGTCTCCCGGTGTAAAAGGTCTCGTGGTATTTTTGCATAAACTAAATGATGACGCAACATTCATACTATGACCAACGATTTAATAGAAAATTTACAGAATCACTTCAAGCAGTGGAAGACAGGCATTACTTGCACGAATAATCAGGTTTTAGATCCTCATTTCAAATTTGCTTACATTATACAGTAGTGCCTGAGTTTGTAAAATAAACGAGATAATCACTAAGTCTGCATCACCTAATGCTAGTCCTACACGCACTATAACTCATGACGATGAAGCAACTGCTTTTGTTTCACGAGAAGATCGAGAACCTTTGAAAAAGAAGACGAAGGTTGACTAATGGAGCTACTTCGATGAGGCTGCTACGTCTTCACAATCAGATGTGCCTCCACCTATCGCAAGTAGCCAGCAAAGTTGTCAAAGGAGCCACGAGCCAGTCGCGACACGAACCTTCTTTTATTGGCGGCGTTATAATGACGAAAGATTCCCGAAACTATTAGTACTTGCTCGCAAATATCTCGCCACGCCACCCAGCTGTTCAGTTTTGCGGAAAATGTATTACCGACACATGTAACGTTTAGCTTCTGATGCTGCTGAACGATCTTTTTTTTTTTCTACACGATAATCTACTTTACTTTTAAAGTTAAATTATTAGGTTTTGTTTTTGTAAGGTTATTACTTATTATTATCATTCTACCAAGTTGGATTTGTTTGTAATTATTCTTTGAAAAAAAAAAAACATTTTAAGTTCCATTTCCTAAATCGTGTTATTTACCCTAATTATCAAATATTCGGTTATAAACAAAAACTATTCGGCCGAATACCGAATAATTCCATAAATTCATAACACACACACACACACACACACACATATATATATATATATATATACCGGGTGTACACAAAGTCAGGATCTATTTTTGTGAAGCACTTGGAAATTATATGGAATTCAATCATAAAATGATAAAGTGGTAACATTTATTAAATAATTAACAGTAGGATTCGACGTGACGCCCATCAGTATCCCTGCACAGCTCAAATCGTTCCACAGCATTTCTAAACACATTCTGGAGCATTTGTGGGGTTATGTTATCTGCAGCAGTTCGTATACGTGTACGTGTACGTAAGTTTTCAAGACTCGTAATCTTCGTCTGATAGACGTGCGATTTGATAAAGCCCCATGCAAAGAAATCTAAAGGGGTTAAATCTGGTGATCTCGCTGGCCAAGGTCTTTTGTTGCTTCCGCGTCCGATCCAGCGATTTGGAAAACGTCCATTTAGATAATCCTGAACAATTTTGGCATAGTGACAAGGGTTCCATCTGGTGGATTCTAAGGGGATAGGATTCTTGTCATAACATGACGTAAACAGAATCTATAAATAGACCCACAAATTGTTTAAACTTCATTCTCTTCATTGCAATTGCTTCGGATTGACGTGTATTAATTACTGTTCAAGATGTATCGTCGTGGTTACTTTCGTCATCATAATCGAAGAAGGAAGTTTGTTCGGACTTTTCCTCGAACGATTTTTAGAAGGCGTTCAAAGGAGAAGATATTTAAAGCTTCAATGAAATTTGTTTATTTGTCTAAAAATACTTTTGATGTTAATGCAGATGGATATTATACCTTGTGTTTGGATCTTTTAACTAATGAGGCTAAATCTACCATTTTAAAATTTAATTATTATCAAGTAACAGGTGTATCATTCCATAGTATTCCAGAACTGAATATGTCTGGATATGTTATTAATTATGAAGATTCATTAAGTCGTAAGAAGGAGGGTAGGGAAAGGATAGAGGGACCTAATGTAGGGATATCACCATCTCCATATTTAATTGTTCCACATTGTGTTTTGTTTGAACCTAATCTTGACTCCACTCATAGTGCAGAGCAAGTAATGCATCATCCAAGAACAAAGTGGTACTCACCTTTTAAAGAGTTTAGAATTTATCGTAGACTTAAGCAGGTGTGTGAATTAGGTGAACAGGTTACTGCCCAATTCCCTAATACTTTAATTAAGATATCAACGAATGATTTATCTAAACCATTAGGTCGTATTTATGTTGGTAAATATACACCTGACGGATCTCAAAAAAATGAGTATGCATTTACATATGTTAATCGAATTGTATTTTATGTTAAGCTGTATGGTATAAAACAATAAAGAAATAAAACAAAAATTCCAAATTTTTCATTTCTCCATGATGAGTCATATTCTATTTATATCCCCGACAAAAGCAAATCGCTATAGTATTACCTTAGCGATTTGTTGCTGCTTCTGGTGGGGGATAAGGTGTTAGGTTACATACTGACGTCATAATGCGTGGATGACTCATGGTATTTTTTAACCTAACCCATTAATTTAGACCATGTAGCCATTAATCTTTTGGCAGCCTCGCAGAGTTAGGTACACTGGCAAAACTGTATCGAGTTACGGGTAGATCAAAGTTTAATTTGGCTCTGTATCCCTGCACATCTCAAATCGTTCCGCAGCATTTCTAAACACATTCTGGAGCATTTGCGGGGTTATGTTATCTGCAGCAGTTCGTATACGTAAGTTTTCAAGACTCGTAATCTTCGTCTGATAGACGTGCGATTTGATAAAGCCCCATGCAAAGAAATCTAAAGGGGTTAAATCTGGTGATCTCGCTGGCCAAGGTCTTTTGTTGCTTCCGCGTCCGATCCAGCGATTTGGAAAACGTCCATTTAGATAATCCTGAACAATTTTGGCATAGTGACAAGGAGCACCATCATGTTGATAGACGACGGGGATAGGATTGTTAGTACCGTCGTCTATCAACATGACCGGCAATCGGAAGATCCCAGGTTCGATTCCCAGGTGGTTACCTCATTTTTTCATTTGTTCCGTTCTCTCTCTCTCGTCTTGCGCGGAATATCTCCTATACAAGCGTCGTTCTTTACGTTATTTATACTGCGTGTTCTTTGCAGTTGAATGTGTATATATATATATATATATATATATATATATATATATATATATACAGGGCGTCCCAAAAAAATGTATACACACTTTAACAGCTGATAGCTCAATTGATGTTTCTTTCTTTCCAAGTTAAACCTATTAGAATTAATAATGGCAGTCAGACTAAGCTTTGAACAAAGGAAATTCATTCTAAAATGCTACTGGAAGTGTGAAAACGCAGTTGAAGTGCAAAGACAGTTTAGGAGGGAGTTTCAAACAGATCCACCAACGCGACTTACCATCACTCGAATTAGAGATAAGTTTGAAGCCGATGGAACTGTTCAGAATGTCCACAAGAAGCGTTCCGGAAGACCACGGACATCGACAAGCCCCACAAAGCAAGAAAGAGTACTGGAAACGTATCACCAAAGTCCAAGAAAATCTGTGCGGCAAGCGAGTCGTGAGGTAGGAATTTCAGAATCGTCTGTCCAACGCATTTTGAAGCGCTGTCAATGGAAAAGTTACATTCCAAGATTAGTCCATGCTATTAATGAAGATGATCCGGACCGAAGAGTGGAGTATTGCGAGTGGTACTTGGCACGATGTGGATGTTGACTGGACGAAGGGGTTTCGTAGAATACCCTCCGCGTTCACCAGACCTCCCACCACTAGACTTTTTTTTATGGGGATACTTAAAAGACAAAGTCTACGCTATAAAACCTGCAACAGTCGCTGAATTGAGAACAGCCATTGAACGAGAATGCACACAAATACCAAACGAAATGTTTCGTGATGTTTGCGATTCCATTGCTTCGCGTTATCAGCAGTGCCTGGACCAGAACGGACGTCAGTTTGAAAACAGGCGTTGACAAAACAATTAAATAATGTCTGTAGATTCTATTACATTTTGAAAATGAAATGTATTTTAATAAACACTGCCTTTATAATTATTTAAAGTGTGTATACATTTTTTTGGGACGCCCTGTATATATATATATATATATATATATATATATGAAAATAGAAAATTACAAAATTTTAACAAATCTACAAATCAGTCAAAGGTAAGCACACACACGAATCACTTAATGGGTTTTGAATTTTCGGAAAGGGACATAATTAAAGCTCGATCACAAGAAAAATTCAACACTAGGGCCAGACATATGGAGTGTCATGTTTCTGAAGAAATGCAAAGAGAGCATAGCTAAATCACTATACTTACTATAGCAATGCTTAAGAATAATCTTCCAGCATTTCTTACCTCCCTCCTCATAAAGTGTTTTGAACGTGTAATTGGAGAAAATTGCTTACCACCAAAAAGGAAAAGAAAATATTCAATCGGGACCAATATAATTTCAGGGTTGGACGATTATGTCTATCATAATTATTAGACCACCAAAAGAAAATACTGCAAACGCTGTTTCAAAGTCAAAATATAGATGTAATATATACTGGTTTTGCTGAAGCCTTCGATAAATGTGATAATCTGGGACAATACTGTATATAGTACAGGCATCCCCCGTTATTCAGAGTGGTTACGTTCCTGGATATGCTTTCGGAGAGAGAGAGGCTTATAACATGGGTCAATAGGGGTTATGTTCCGGGGGCTCGAAAATGTGGGTCAACTGGTTTTTTTTTTCACATACATAAGGTACAAAATCACAAAAATACATATCACGAAGTTGGGTCATCTCCAGGTGTCCTCCCTGAGGCAAAAGGACTGATGTGGACTGGAGTGGCAGAACTGGTTGTTGGGGTGGCCGGCTTCGTTGACTTCGGCCTGAACTTTGTGAAGCCAGACGTGGACAGTTTTGCGGAAGTGGGAGACGGTGTGGGCTTGGAGGATGTGGATGGTGTCGGCTGGGAGGGAGGGGACGTTTTCAACTTCAAAAACGAGATGGTGGTGGTTTGGCGCGCCTTCTGTTCCCTGTGCTCGTACATCTCTCTGTAGCAGCGGAAAGCACTCTCAACATCCCGAGCCACCTCTCCACTCCTCGTTGAATTAGGATCGTTTTCTTTAATGATGTCCATGGCTTGATTAAGGTGGTCAATTGCTTCACGGAGGAGCTTCAGGTAAGAGACTTAGCAGGTGGTGTGGAAGGCTTGGGTGCCAGTAGGAGAAAAGTGAAGGCGGAGAAGCGCAAAATACAGCTCTGGGAATCTTCGGATAAGCGATTTTCCTTCGGATAACCGAACTCGAAGATGGAAAATACTCTGAAAATAAAAGGTTCAAAACTTTCCCATGTACTGACCAAAGAACTGAGGAACCTCAAGCACACCGACTCGAATAATTTCAAACTAAATGGACATCATCTTGCGCAAAGTCCCTGACCAGCCATACGAAAACAGGATGAGAATAGAAAACAACTCTGTCCTCCACCAAGTCTCTAAAATTAGGTTGAATGCTGCAGAGGGGTCGATCGCGAGTCGATCCTGAACAATCGCTCGAAGACAGCTAACGTATACACGCGTATAACAAGCTAATGGTTCACATTGCTCCTGAAGAATTATGCACCGGAAGAGAAAATAACGAAGTGTCTGCACTACAAACTAACGAAACTTGCATAAAACAGTGAATATTCTAACACATGAAAACTTTTGTATTTTAACTTTTTTTTGATTTTCCTCAAATTGTTTGATGTTATACATCATAAATTATGTCGGAATTAAACTCATTTTTTATTTGTTAAAATTTTCCAAACGAACTGTATATATGTATATAGGGTGTCTCAAAAAAATGTCCCTATTTTTATTTGTCAGTTAGGTATTTTATAATGGTTGTATATTTTATTATTGGGGTTTCTGCTTCAGAAAGGTAACAGATTGGGGATTTTATTCCGCATATACCTATACATTTTTAATCTTTCATTACTTAACTAATAAATACTGTATATTAGAACCGTTCTTTCACCATTTTATACTAAAAAAAAAAACCTTTCCTAATTTCGGAGAAATTTGGAAAAGATAATATCGCTACCAATAGAATATAACCTAGTAAGGCCATAACTGTATTATCCCAAATTTACTGGTTTCAGCAGAATGGAGCATCTCCACACACCACTCGCAACTTTTTGAGGAAGCGTTTTTTGGGTGACTAATTTTCCTTCATGAGTCCGTGGAATAGCCCCCATACTCACTCGACCTCACACCCTCTGATTTTTTGCGTAGGGTTACATAAAAGACAGGATATATTCTACCAAGCCTAAGTAAGACCTTTAAAAACCTAAAGACCAAAGTCTATGAGGTAATGAACATCATCCCAGCTTAGCTACTTCCAAAATTTGTCAAACATTCGTGTAAGGTTGAATATTATGTTAAAAAAAATGTCAATTACAGTGAACATGTTGTTTAATTAACTTAATAAACGCCCTTGTTTTACATACCTGTTGCTGTTATCTTTGTCTCAATTCCTTTTTTTTTAGTTTAGAATATTTATTTAGAAACTAGTAACGCCGTTACGTAACGATGTTACTTTTTTAGTAGCTGTAGCAGTAACGCCGTTACTTTTGAGATGTAACGAAAATGGTAACGGCACTACTTTTTAGAGCGATTTCAATCGTTACTCGTTACTTTCAAACTGATCATTTGACTAGTATCATTTATTAGCTGTTAATTAGCTGTTAGCTCCTCCAAACGAGGAGGACTATCAGATGCCAATTTTGAAACACTAATGTTGCTGAAATCGAACAACACACTCCTCAAAAATCTGCAAGATTAGTTTTTTTTTTTTTGGAGAGGCCATTTTTTGATTTGAGTTTGTTTTGATTTTTTTGTCATATAGAGTATAATTTGGTATTATTACAGCTTTTTACTCTAAGTCTTTTCTTAAAAGTAACGGTAGCCGTAGCGGTAACGTGTTACTTTTTCATAGAAGTAACTGAAGCGGTAAAGACGTTACTGTTTTAGCAATGTAACGGTAGAAGTAACGCCGTTACTTATAAAAAGTAACGTGCCCAACTCTGTGTGTGTGTGTAAATATATATATATATATATATATATATATATTATATATATATTACGTTTACACTAAATCACTATTATAAATAAATGAACCTACTTAATAGTGTATAAAGTTAGATAAAGATATCTCGTATTTCAGCAATTAATTTCGAAGCGAAGTTGTTAAATAATTAATGTGCATATATAAATAAGTCCATTAGAAGTGGTTAATTATATATAATATATATATATATATATATTATATATATATATATATTATATATATGGCTATTAAATTAAGATATTTCTCCTTATTCACAGGCATGTCACTTGAATGAATAGTGAATGTACTTTATCGCAGAAAAGAGTGACAAGCGAGTTAGCGAGAGTGGCATCCAGACGAAGTGAATCATTTCGACTGAACAATGAAGAGAATCAGTGTGATGATACCCATGATGTAGAAATAGGAAAATGTGTCGGATGTCCGACATCAGTACGCTGTTCTTGGAGGTGTTCGATCACCACTACGTTCAGAGACAACTAAATCATTGTAGTAGTAGTAGTAGTAGTTTGAAAGAACCAGTTCTGCAATGTCCATCATACGCAAGAGAATGTTGGCCGGTCATGTACTCTTAACTTTGAAGATACGCGCGAAGTCTGGAGCATAATGCGTCTCGTTCATCAATTCATCAGATTATCATTGTCTCAGATGTAAAACTGTGAACATTAATAAGAGTAATTGGGACACGCTCTTATTTAATTATCGAGTAAAATGTTCTGATTCGTCCGTCACCAGTCAAATTCTCGCAAACAACAACAACATTATTTTAAATACTAAACAAAGATCTAATTTGTAATTTCTATTACAACTGCGCGAAGATACTAATAATGTTGGACATTCACCAAAATATAAATATTTATGAAAACCGGCGAATAATGATGAATATTATCAAAAATATCAAATACGGTCATATCCGGAAGACTTGTCTAGTATTAGAAAGTGTCCGACTGTCCGTGTAACTTGGAAATTAGATAGGCTCTAATATGTAAGAGATAAAATTTATTAATATATTAGTGATGGAGCGGATGTCATTTTTTTCACATCCGCGGATGCGGATGCGGATGATGATGTTTGATTTCAACATCCGCGGATGCGGATGTCTACATTTTCGTTATTTTTTAGGATATATTCGAGATTTGTTGTGTTTAACGTATATAATAAGTTATTATATAGAGAGAGCTGTAGCTATAATGTAGTATAATTGATTAATTGTACAATAATTGCTGTACTTTTCTCTGAACATATAAAATAATATCAAGCATCTAACTAATATAGAAATCAATTAGTGAATTCGTCTGCAAATAAATTCGTTATATTTTGTTGAGTTTCAGCCACAATTAGAAACCATAATTGTGTTACCAGGATGCGGGACGTGAACCCAACTCAAATGCACCCCACCGACCTCTTTCCCCAACCTCCTCCACCCTTATAGAAAGAGATCTTTAATTAGCTTGATAACTATTTATATTAAGTTTAAAGTTTTATTAGGCATATTTATAAATGAGTAATTAAATAAAGTAAACTAAGATGTTCATCGTTTAATGTTCAAACTTAATTATAGGAAGGTTATGCTTAAGGAACATTAACTTTTCTGCCTTTTCTGCTGCCAGTCTGTTTCTCTTTTCATCATATATTAATCCAGCACTGCTAAATAATCTCTCGCTTGGTACGTTTGTTGGAGGACAGGCTAAATGTTTCCTTGCAAGTTTACTCAAGTATGGATAGATATTCTGCGTATTTTTCCACCAACTAATAGGATTGTCACATGCAGCCAGGCGTTTTCTTGGTGATAGCTCTCGATCATTTTTACTACATCTTTTGACATCGCGTAGGTCTCGTCATTGCTGCTTGACTCAAGAAACTGAGAGATAGATTCTGTGATAGATTTGCTTGTTGAAGGTGTTGGTTCTGTCACTGAAACTTTTATTCTTTTGGTGGGTGGCGAAGCGACAGATTCAAGAGATTGAAGCTCTTCAACTGCTTTGCCAAGTGATGATTTAACTCGTTCTAATGTACTAGGTGAAAATAACTTAGCTTTGTAACGTGGATCTAAGTAGGTTGCAAGAGAGTAACTTCATACAAGAACAGCCTCTCGTCTTGTCGCTTGCATCACTTTTGCGCACAATGAAGTTCTATTAATATAGTAGAATTTGATAATTTCCGCTTATTAATGACGTTTTATCTCAACGGTCCACATCCGCACGACATCCGCAGTTCAAAGTGCGGATGCGGACGCGGATGTGGGAAAATGTGCGGATGTTCCGCGGATGCGGATGTGACCTACATCACTAATATATATACAGTATATATGAGAAAGAAAAAACTTTACATGCAATTATACAAAATAAGAACAGATATTCTGTAAAAAACCGTCGTTCTCCATGATCTGTTTTCTTTTAAAAAGCGAATAAAAAAAACATTGTGCACAATCCGAATAACTTGGATATCCGGTGTGAGAACAATTAAGTACCTCAGAAATTTAGAACAAGGATTTCATAATCAATTAAAGTTAGTATTTATATATTTATTTGCATTACTTCATTCGATTCCTAGACTACAGCGGAGGGGGCCCGTAGTTCAATGGTTGCCGTGGCGGACTCGGAGCGGTGTGATGCTGGTTCGCCCCTGCCGCTGGCATCGGGTGGAGTTCAGTTAGCCGCTTAATTTGTTTCTGTTCTGGGTCACATGACAACTTGGGACACAATCACCTACACGATATCTTTTATCCACACTACGGAGAGGTCAACGCCAAGTGGGTCACGGTCAAACAAGATAATGACCAAAAACGTAACTAAACTTTGTACCTGAAGCAGGAAGAACAATATAATGTACTCACTAATGATAACAACTGGACTGGTCCGGACCGGGCTTCAAAAAGAGCCTAGACAACTATTTTTCAATTTTTCCAAGTACTGTGAATTTTAGCCAAGATACTTATTTACTTTAATATGTAATACAAATAACCCTTGAATGTCTTAGGCTTGGTAGAAGAGATCCTGTCTTTTATGTAACCCCACAAAAAAAAAAAAAGGGTCAGATGAGTACGGGTACAATTTGCGACTTAACTGCGTGAAATAAACATAGTTGGACTCTGAACAGGTGAGAACTAGCTGGTCCAGCGACCTCATTAATATTGTCCCCACATTCACCTAATCTGAATGCAATTAAAAATTTAGGCACGTTATTCAAATCTGAAAAAGAAAAACACAACCCAAACAACTTTATACTGATCAATGGGAAGTCATACAACAAAGCTAACAACATCACCCAAAATACCATAACTGACTGAATCAGTGCCACGAGGAGTGGCTGATGTTTTGGCTGCAAAGGAAGACATAAAAAAAAATGCGATTTTTGTCCTCATTTATAGTCCAAAAGTGATTTTTTAATACTATTTATTTCCTATTATTATTATTATTATTATTATTATTATTAAATTACCGATTAATAAAGATTCATTGCACTTTTCCGTTATTTTCCAGTTATCAAATTGGATTCATAATTCTGGCAAAACTAATAATAATAATAATAATAATAATAATAATAATAATAAGACCAGAGAAATAATGACGTAACCTTTAGTCTTTAATACCAATATTTTGGAATAAATTCATTCCATCTTCAGAGCTAAAAAGGGTGAACCACAAATTAGATTAAGGTTACAATAATAAATCGATGTATCAGAATTTGCATTTTAACTTTAATATAAGTAGTCGTTCATCCTTTTTAGCTCTAAAGATAAAATGAGTTTATTCTGAAACGTTGGTATGAATTTTAAAGAATAAAAGAACGTTCATTATAGCTAAAAGTTACGTTCACTCCTATTCGCTGCTATCTTTTTGTAAAACTTTTCTATTACACGAAAATAGCTACGACTACTTTGTTGTGCGAGACGTTTGATGTGGGTTCATTTAAAGTTAGGTTAGATTAACCTAACCGAACCTAAACTAAAATAAAACTGGGTGTGTAAAATCCCGAGGTAGCATGAAGTAGTACCAATTTGATTTAGAATATTTTTATAAAAATTAAAACGCGAGTAAAATTCGAAAAAACTAATTGTCATATACGATAGAAAAGAGCATTTTCTAATCTTTTTAATGGAACCTCTCCCTACCTTAACGTACAGTAAGTGTAAATGATAAAAAATTTGAAAAAATAAAAGACATCGCATGTAGGAGCTAATGTAACTTCAGGGACCACCTACAAAAATGTAGGAGAAACTTTGGCGATTTAGGAAAAATATATCCGGTGATTACAAATGATCTTCCCCAATTTAAACATTTATTATGAAAAAACTAACGAAGTTACAGCGAAAAAGCAAGATATAAAAATAAAAAAGAACTCCAAAAGTTTTATTTACAAGCTATTGAAGTTCAATATGAGCTTTTGTGGCTCTGCAGACATCAAAGCGGTATTCTATTTTCCTCCATACATTCTGCAGCATATCATACTGAACTTTTCTAACAGCCTCACGTATCCTTTCCTTCAATGTTCCAAAGTTGTTGCCACTCGTGGAACAAAAACTTTATTTTAGACATATCCCCAGAGGAAGAAGAAGTCAACGTGGGTTAGATCGGGCGAACGAGCCGACCAAGGAATGACCCTCCCCGCCACACGCCCGATCTAACGATCAGGCAACTGCTCATTCAGGAATGTTGTAACGTCGTTGTGGAAATAGAGTGGCGTACCATCTTGATGAAACCACACATCAGCTTTGTCCTCTAGCAGCTGGTGCATCAGCCACAGCTGTAGCATATCGCGGTAAATGATGCCGTTAATTGTTTGTTCAGCAAAGAATAATGAACCGTACACTTTCTCAGCGGTAAAAGCACAAAACACGTTAATTTTAGGGCTATCTCTGACGTGTTCAATATTCTACATAAAAAAATCCCTGAAATATTCTGTATTTGTATACCTTGGTTTTCGTTGTAGCTTTGTTAGTTTTTCATAATAAATGTTTAAAATCGGGAAGATAATTTTTAATCACCCGGTGTGTGTGTGTGTGTGTGTGTGTGTGTGTGTGTGTGTGTGTGTGTGTGTGTATTAAGAAAAAATATCTATAAAAGTTGAATTCAAGATTTGAAGTAAAGTCTACAACTTTGATTGGCAATGAGGTTCTGAATGGTAAAGGAAAACCTCAAACTGAAATGAGTTGAAGCCTTGCAACATACTCGCCTTTATTCTTGTTCTGGTTCCTCCGAGTTGTTATTTGAGGCGAGACAAAGTTAACAACTTCGGCGCCTCGTTTCAGACATTTCAAAGTCATCTTTCTCGCTGACAAAGACTGAAAAGATTCTCACTCACTCTATAATATCTATACACGTCTAATAAATAAATAAATAAATAAATAAATAATTTTTTTAAGTTCATTATCATTCAAATCACCAACAAACATATGCATATATATATATATATATATATATTTTTTTTTTTGGCAGGAAAGAGGAGCCAAGGGCGAATGCCCGCAAAAATGCCTCCCTATGGGCTATGGAAAGAGAAGAAAAGCCAAAATACAAATATTATTCTTCATAACTTTTTTTTTAGTTTTGAAAAGATTGTGTAGTGTGTTTTGTTGTTGTTGTTGTTGTTGGTGGTTAGCCGATCAGCATACCCTGATCGAGCAAGCCTGCGGCACGCGGGTAACCGATCGCCCTCTCCGGAGTGGACCAGAGGTTCAGCGCACTAGTGATGATGTGTTGTGTTCTATGTTGTGCTAGAGCGGTACAGTCTGTCATAATGTGTTCAGTTGTTTGTGGTGTGTCCTGGCACAGGTGGCAGGTGTCGTCTGTGAAGTTGTCTAGTCTGTGTTTATATGTCTGTAAGTTGGGGTGATGTCCACATCGGAATCGTGCTAAGTTAACTCGATCCGATCTGCTCAGGCTGGTCTCTGACCTGTCAATGGGTGGCGGCTTCGCACCTAGGACCGCATTCGGACCGAGTCGTGTCAGTGCTTTGTGGGTTAGGTGTGTGGGTTAGGTGTGTGTGTGTGTGTGTGTGTGTGTTTTCTGTACTGTGTGATGTCTGTGGGGTGGGTATGGAATGGAGTATTTGGTTACAATGTCTCTCTGGTGTTACCTTAATGGTGCGAGGTGTTGGTGCATGATTGTACATGTAATGAGGCAAGGGTGTTGTGGGTTAGTTGTCGCTGTTGCCATGAATTGTTGTGTAATGTGTAGAATGCATGCGTGTGTAGCGAGGAGTAGAGGGAGAAGCGTGTGTTTGAGAGCATGCTAGACTGCTCATAGTGTAGATAAGACATGGAAAAACATCAGCTATGGAGGACAATGACAGGAGAAACGGAAGTTCCAGCACTCCCTGTCTCCTGCCTAACGCCTGCCCCTTAGGAGTACTTCCCTGGTCGATTGGTGTCTACAGCCTCCTCCTCGGCGGTTAAAATATATATATATATAACACACACAAACTCAGAATGGTCCCATGAGAAACTTATATGTTAAACACAGACCGTGCATGGAACAAGGAACTCTTCTGGGAAAATTAAATCCACTATAGTCCGAATAAGTAATGGTAAATGACAAATACCATAGTTTTTCTTTTTCATGATGCTAGCCCGACGTGGGCAACGGGTCTCTCGCAAAGAGATCCCATAAATATAGCTTCCCTCACCAGCTATCTGCAAAGCAGACAGGATCCAGCTTTGGGACATGGACCTAGGGTTTAAAGCAAGCCTAGTCCCTACATTCAGAACCTCTATATAAGTAAAAGACTCGTTGCATTCACGTCGGATTGAATAAATCAAAGAAAAAGGGGGTAACTATTGTATTTTTAGCCAAAAAAAACCAAAACTTAAACCTCAACCGGGACATTGAGCGTCCACTTTTCAAGGCACGTAACACGTCCGTTTAATATACACAAACTCAGAATGGTCCCCTGAGAAACTTATATGTTAAACACAGACCGTGCATGGAACAAGGAACTCTTCTGGGAAAATTAAATCCACTATAGTCCGAATAAGTAATGGTGAATGACAAATACCATAGTTTTTCTTTTTCATGATGCTAGCCCGACGTGGGCAACGGGTCTCTCGCAAAGAGATCCCATAAATATAGCTTCCCTCACCAGCTATCTGCAAAGCACACAGGATCCAGCTTTGGGACATGGACCTAGGGTTTAAAGCAAGCATAGTCGGGCTAGCATCATGAAAAAGAAAAACTATGGTATTTGTCATTTACCATTACTTATTCGGACTATAGTGGATTTAATTTTCCCAGAAGAATTCCTTGTTCCATGCACGGTCTGTGTTTAACATATGAGTTTCTCAGGGGACCATTCTGAGTTTGTATATATTAAACGGACGTTTTACTTGCCTTGAAAAGTGGACGCTCAATGTCCCGGTTGAGGTTTAAGTTTTGTTTTTTTTGGCTAAAAATACAATAGTTACCCCCTTTTTCTTTGATTTATTCAATCCGACGTGAATGCAACGAGTCTTTTACTTATATAGAGGTTCTGAATGTAGTTGGACTAGGCTTGCTTTAAACCCTAGATCCATGTCCCAAAGCTGGATCCTGTCTGCTTTGCAGATAGCTGGTGAGGGAAGCTATATTTATGGGATCTCTTTGCGAGAGACCCGTTGCCCACGTCGGGCTAGCATCATGAAAAAGAAAAACTATGGTATTTGTCATTTACCATTACTTATTCGGACTATAGTGGATTTAATTTTCCCAGAAGAGTTCCTTGTTCCATGCACGGTCTGTGTTTAACATATATATATATATATATATATACAGGGTGTCCGAGAATTATCTGTACAATATTTGGCTGTTATTAAAAGTCAACCATGAAGTGTAGAAATTCCAGTGTTGTCCCATTTTACAGAGAATCTCATTAAGTTTTTTCTGATACCACGTTTTGACAAGTTTTTTAGAAATGTACGCGGGTGACAGACATTGATGATTTAAAAGCAAGAATCACAGCTGCTATTGAGCGAATTGATGTGGATATGCTGCAGCGTACATGGCAACATTTGGAGTATCGATTGGATGTTTTGCGAATCACTAATGATGCACATATCGAATGTTTGTAACAACGTTACTTTAATAAAAGAAACTTTTGAAAATACAGATTCTAAATAATCTTGTTTAAGAATTTTACGTGTTATCAAGAATTTTATTAAAAGATGAAATTGTACAGATAATGTTCGGACACACTGGAATTTCTAAAAAACTTGTCAAAACTTGGTATCAGAAAAAACTTAATGAGATTCTCTGTAAAATGGGACAACACTGGAATTTCTACACTTCATGGTTGACTTTTAATAACAACCAAAAATTGTACAGATAATTCTCGGACACCCTGTATATATATATATATATATATATATATATATATATATATATATATATATATATATATATATATATATATATATATATATATATATATATATATATTAGTTTCTAACGCGTGGTGTACGGACGCTTTGTTTCCGCTTTAATTCTATTCATACCCAGTGTGTGAACAACGTGTCAATACACAAAACTAATTTTTATTAAGTGAAGGCTGGTGCGTGCCAAAGGAAAAACAACAAACTGAAAATAATTCAAACGAAATAGAGGCTTCTCTGAAGTTCCACTAACACATATAAGAGGGAAAGAGGTAACTGGCCATAAAATCGAGTCGGATTAGATTTCGCAGACGAAATTAGAAAAGATGAAATAAAAGAGGAAAAAAAAAGCTATAGCCAAAATTATGAAAAAATGTGTACATTGTTCTAAATCCAGAAAGTTGAATAGAGATAAACTATGTTTAATGGAATGTGCCGCATACCACTTCTGCAATTGCAAAAATGAAGCGGACAAAACTTCCGTTTTAAAATGTATTGTGTGCAATAATTTAGGACTACGAATGCATAAACTTAGGAAAAAGGGGTAGAAAATGATGAGCAGAACGAATAACAAAATTATGCCTTTGTGTGCCATGGAAAAAACTCGGGAAAAGTTGTACAAACGGGAATATGCGACCAAAAACTTTCTAACGTGCTGCGAAAGAAATGAGGAACCTCAAGCACACCAACCTGAATAAGTTGAAGAACCAACTGTTCAGGTTCTTGCGCAAACTTCTTGACCAGCCACTTGTAGCTGGTTACGAGGGCGGGTGAAGAGTGGAAACCACGCTCTCCTTTACCAAATCTCGCAAATGAAACGGAATGCTGCAGATGAGTCGATCCTGAACAGTCGTTCGAAGGCACCAAATTAAGACGTGTATATATCACACGAGAGATGTTCCTCAGCCAGAAGAAAAAAAAAATTGGTCTGGTTCCTAAGGAGAGTATAAAATAAAGTTCCTAAGGCAAAAACCACAGCAGCTTTCATATTTGATATTTAAGTGACAGACGAGCTCTGAGAGGACACTTCCAATACACCTTTTCAAAAGAAGCAAAAGCATTTACGACTATTTCCAAAACCGCAAATCAGTAATGTTTTCCACCATCTTTCAACTTAATCCACGCCACCTTTTATAATCTTGACCGTTAATTCTCACGTTTCAAAAGTGTATTCAGTGACTCGAATCAAATCGACCGGTTTCCCTAGCAAGTAATTAAAATCCAAAGCGAGCTATGAAATTCTTTAGCACTGCATCCATTATAACAGTTTACAGCACCACCTTATCCCGAGCGAAAATCTCCGTAACGACTTTTAGGAAATTTTCAGTATAATAAATTAATAAATTTCTAACAGAGTGCACGAAATTAGCGAGGAATGAATACATTGTTCTCCTTTATGTGCCAATTAATTAATCCGAAGTTCTTTGTGTCACAATCGGAAACAGAAAGAGAGAGAGAGAGAGAGACCAATAATTGAACTTGATGCATACTTTAAAAGCAATAAATACTTCCTAATGTTGTGGAATTTATGGAATATTTGCAGAAAGAATCTGTATCGTTCTTTACTACGATAAAATTGTCGTTATTCATTATCTATTTTCGTATCATATTGAACATATTTTTATTTCAAAATCTGCGAAATCAAAAAGTAAAAAGGTGCTCACTGAAATTAGAGAGACCTTCTCCTGGTCTGTGCGAATGACGAAGACGTGAAGCTGCAGAACTATACAAATTTTGCGTGTGTACACACACACACAAATATATATATATATATATATATATATATATATATTAAAATTTTATAGACGAAATATTAAAATTTTAAACTTTAAACATTTTGAAAATATTTGGATTTTCTTTGGCTATCGCTCGGGGTCTTCTTAATGTAAAGATTTTTGGGGGGCTCTTAAGCAGAGAAGAGTGCACAGTTCTATTTCATAAAATCCATTAAAACTCTTGGATTTACTTATTCATATCTCAGATTATCCGTGAGCTGTGACGGAAGAATTTTGCAGTCATCAGAACCACTATTTAGAATCGGGACTACTACTACTACTATTACTAAACTCAAAATTACCATGTCATAAGCGCATATATATAAACGTCTTTTGATTTTGATTTTTAGTGAAATGGCCGCTTAGTATTTATATTTTTTGATATATGGACAACTATTATGGTTTAAAATTTCAGGGGTGGGGAAACCCTCGCCCGCGGGCGAAATTTCGCCCACGAGCTAATTTCAATTCGCCCGCTTAGGTATTTATTATTTACTAAAAATTATTTATTTACAGCCCAGCAGATAGCTTTTTAAAATAACGGGTGCGGCAAAAATAACGCCCTTGGTACATCTTATATAGCGTGTCCCAAAGAAATGTATACCCACTTTGTTCGATAATACCAGCTATGAGGATAATAAATATATTACTTTGTATATGTTGTTTAATAAAGAATTTTCTCCTGAATCTAAATATGTAATTATTTTTATTAAATATTGAAAAACAAAAACGTTACAGATGTTTAAATTATAATTATTATTTTCGAGACTTCATGTGCGATATTTTCTAATATTTTTGCACGTAATACGAGATAAGTTTGAAACCGACGGCACTGTGCAAAACTTACAAAAACAACGTTCTGGAAGACGTCGAACATCTTAGATAAAGTGTCATTTAACCATGGAATTTGTAATTTTTTAAATTAACTAATAATTACAACATTTATGCTTCAATATCAACACTAAACATAAGTATCTCAAAACAGTCGGTTAAAATATTAGAAAATATCGCACATGAAGTCTCGAAAATAATAATTATAATTTAAACATCTGTAACTTTTTTCTTCAATTTTTAATAAAAATAATTACATATTTAGATTCAGGAGAAAATTCTTTATTAAAAAACATAACGAGTAATATATTTATTATCCTCATAGCTGGTATTATCGAACAAAGTGGGTATACATTTCTTTGGGACACGCTGTATATAAGCTTAAAATTTGCCAGATGCCCGCGGAGGTGTTTATGTTATCGATTTTCGCCCTTGGTACTGAAAAGTTTCCCCACCCCTGGTTTAAATTAAGGTTTATACACAATTTATTTAGATTTTAAGCGCGATTTATTCGTTATTTCTTCGTTATCATGTTTTCATTTATGGTTGAAACCATAGATATGATAAAAATAGACTGCGTATCACCTTATTTCACATCGTCTAATCGACGGCCTATTCTAACCGCCATTATTGGTACGGGCAAGAGCGGTGGAAAAAATTGTTTCTTGGTGTAACAATTCGTCGATAATTTTTACAATTTTTCATATTGAACGAAATTGCTTTTTTTTTTTTCGAGTCTAAATTTGAGTATTTTAAATGTATTAGGCGAACATTAACTTTGGGAACTGATTTATTATATATCTATAAATAGTGAAAAGATCGGGTGTGGACTGCTAATTAAGCCATACACCGTATATGCCCTATACAGGAGTGTCCACCCCGTCGTTCGCGAGCAGCAGCATGTTGCTCGCAGAATTGCTTGAACTAGCTCCTTAAAACTCGGTAATAAAAAATAACTGACGAATACTTGGATGAAATGGTAATTTCGCACCAAACGAATTGTTGCTATCCTAATTTTCCCATGTTCCTGAACTATCACTGCGTTATCTACCAACAATCGACACATGCGAAGGTTATTAATATTCACCGTGTTATGAAAGTGGTTATAAAGGTCGTGAATTCTGTCCGTGAATGTCCATCGGAACACAGGCCTACTTTCGGGGTTAGGAATTCCAAGAGATTGCTGTAGCTCGCCACATATTTTGAATTTCTAAAGTGGCTCATGGCCGAAAAAATGTTGAGGACCACTGCCCTATATAGGCTTAGGCCTCTAGTTTCGTCATTGGAATAGGCTCTAGGTCTATAAATCTTTGCTAGGCCTAGGGTGTGGTATTCAGTTTTAACTTTAATTTTATAAGAATAGGCTCCTGCCAGACTTCTTGAATTGTACGAAACGGGTTAAGCCCTATCTTTGATGGGCTTAGCCTAACTTTACTTAGCTTAACTCTCCTAAATCTAGTTAAAACATAGCGGCTGAATAGGCAAAGCCTATCCAAATCCTAGGTTAAGATAATCAGCATTAACAGGACCTATGCCTAATTTAGTATTAAGTCTGAATTAATATTTGTAAAACAAGAGAATTATGCCTAGCCTCAGCGACAGTTGGTAAACCAACTGGAGCAGCGTGTCGGAAAGGTTTGCTGCCATGTTATGATGTTTGTACTCAGCAATGTCGCATTAACGTGTTCAATGTCAAATCTATTTTTATTTGTCTTCGGTTTAAACAATATGCAATTTTAACATTGGTATAAAATCTGTCGTAAAACTTGTATGAAATAAACTTTCCACCCGTAAATGAAAGTTGTAATGGGCCGCTAAGCGGAAGATATAAGTTATATCACTGGATATAGGAGTTTTAATTCGTAGCTGATCAAACTTCAACATCAGAAGAGTCACTCTACTACGAAATTATACACACACGCGCGCACACAAAGAGAAGGATGTCAAAATCCACTAGAGTTTCGTCAACATCATCTTCAGAGAAATTGTTGTCAGGAAACGTATATATACATAACCTGTTTCAGAGAGAGAGAGAGATATATATATATATATATATATATATATATATATATATATATATATATGACAATGGCATTAACACAGAATGGTATTATATTGGTAATTGCAATGTACGAGTATTATCATATTCAAAGCATACTCTTCTTTGGAGTCTTTCAGATACAATTCTGCAAAGAAGTTTAGCAGGAAACAATGTCAACACTGTACTTAACCGTACATAAAAGTAATAATTCCAGTGGAAAGAATTATCATTTATTTCTTGTACGCAAAATAATAATAATAATAATAATAATAATAAAATAAATAAAAGTTAAATATTTATATATGCGTCATAAAACAGAGACTATCTCTTTATAACATCTTCGCGCAAAACCATGATATAACGTTAAATTTTTTTAATTTTTTCCGCGTCTTTGGAAGTTACTCAAATGGAAGAGATTCATTAAAGATCACAAGATCCAAAATTAGTTGCTAACATATATTTTATAAACATATTTAGAATCTAATATATATATATATATACACACACGAGTATATACATATCTATTGCGCGCACACACACACGAGTATATACATATCTATTGCGCACACACACACACGAGTATATACATATCTATTTCACACACACGAGTATATTAACATTAAAATAAAGTAACCTCAATACATTTGCTAAGCCCTAAATGTAAATTCGTATCAGGTTTATTATATATACAACAAGCATATTAAATTAATTAATAATTCAGAGGCAGTTATATTCCCAAAATGAGATTATAAATCCACCAATCAAATTCATCATCTCACAACACGGATACGAGTGTACCACTTCTCCATCCGGATGAGTTCATGAAATAGACGTAGGTACGAGGTCCTAATTTTCTATACATACGCCATAAGTAAATTCATTTAACTTCTCTATGTGAAATCTCTTCGCTGGATTCGCTCTTAATTAAGGTGCTTTATTTGGTATGTGTCATTGAATGGTTTCTGCTAAAAGGAGGACCACGAAAATTGGTTGTGCATTAGCTTCATTCAATTAGTTCATGCACTTCTGGTGCAATTTATTCTTTAAAACGCACATAGCATTATATATACAATTATACATGCATAACACACACACACACACACACACACATTATATATATATATATATATATATATATATATATATATATATATAAAACTGCCACTGACCCCCGAAATGATTCAGAGACCGTATTTGACATTAGTCTTGAGGGCAAAGCTTCATTAGGACGTAGCGAGGCCGAGGTTAAATCATCAGATATCGTGGCTAAGCATATCTGGACTTGGAAGACAAGTCACGTGCGCCTTGCATAGGATTTGGACAACTAGTGCGTATTTCTGCGTTGTGTTTTCTTTCGGGAAAAGGACTAGCTCTTAATTTATTATACTTTAAAATATCTAATAAAGAATTAGAAATGGATGTAATCTTTAAACTCACATTCAAAATTAAACCCGCCGCTCATATTTTAAGATTTTAACTTGAATATTAATATAACTATGTAACATTATGTTCCTTTTCCCCAAATTCACTAACAATTATTACACTCTGAGCGCGAGATATAGAATCCGTGTCCCCAGATTTTGGAATATTGAAAATCTCGGAATTATGAAGTCTCGGAATAAGAAAGAGCTGAGAAATTTAATATATAAAATAAAATTATAATGATTTATAAGGAAAATGAACGTGAAGAATCTAATGCGTATTTTAATGTTAAAAACGGTTAACACCAAAGTATGAATAAAAAATATTTATTAACATAACGAAAGTAATAATATAAAACCGGATTATGACGAGTTCAAAATACACAAGATGGAAAAAAACAAACAAAAAACAACAACAAAAAAAACGCGTACAGAGGAGGTCTTTGAAAATAGTATCCATTCATTAAATGAGTTCGGATATATCTGCGACAGACTTGACTCATTTATTTAAGGGCTATTGTCTATTGGTTTCTCTAATGCTTGCCATTTCACTGATGATGGGGCCCCTTTATGAACGTACAGATGAAGCCTATATAGCCGCCATCGATCTAATATAATACGTTTAATTATTTTTATATACATTGACCAATAAGCGTTTAGGGGAAACTATTCTTTATAATTACACGGTATAAATATTCAAAAGATGATCTCAAATGACAATTTTTTTTTTTCAAAATTCTCTTTCTTCTTTAAGTGAGTGAAGGTTTAACGCATTTACTTTTAAAAACAAGTACAAGGAAAAGTCTTTCAATTACGCTTCAGTATGAAGCGAAGTTGTTTTTTTTTGACTGTGATGCTGGGGTTCTTCGATCTCCTTCGCAACGTCTGAAGTATATGATGGAGTGAACCTAAAATTTACGTGGGATCCGAACCAAGGGGCGTTATAGTCTGCGCCGAGGGCGGTCTCCCAATCCAACTACTTCCAAACCCAATGTCGCTTACACTTCGCTGGTCGACGGGAAGCGTTGTTACGACAGTGGTTACGAAGTAAATACCATGTAAAAATATTGAATACTAAAATTACTCAACAATCCTATTAGTACATTTGCCAATATACAGTATTATAACTAATACTCTTAGTTGGGAGCCCCAACACACTGCCCGCACACTGCAAGCGACCGCGACGCGATTCTGGGAATCGTGTCGCGTCGACAACACAAAGAAATTCAGTGACACACTTCAAAGGAGTAAGAAAACTTCATATTCTATAATGGCAATGAGAGGCCCCTAAAAACCTCCTGAAACCAAAACCTTCCGAAGTCCAAAAAAATTTGGATCAAACCCTCTCCGCAAGCGGCGTTGAACTTAGGCTTACTGCAACCTTTCAGATATACAGTAAATACATTCCAGATGTGAATTATACAACTCGCAGAGTGGACTCCAAAATGTCCTTGAGAATCATAGTGGTTCTGGGTGGACCTTCGTGTTTCTCAAGCTTAATAATGAATGTGTCCAATGAGATATTTTCGGGTGTTCGCAATAATCTACAAATACTTGCTTTTATTTATTTATTATCATTATTATTATTTAGTACATCAAAGTAGCTTCTCTTTCATAATTGTAATATTTACAGGCAGGTACAGTTAAAGGGCCAACGTAACATTATTTCAAGTAGATCATGAGGAACCAGGCTATTAAACTGAAGTCCCATGTAACACACAGTAATCTAGTATCGTGTAGGTCCCAGACTTTATAGTATACGCTAGGTCAAATATATGTATAGCTATCAGCTACAGTTCATGGAAAAAAGCTTAACTGTCCACATAGCTACAGTAGACTTGGCGATTCATCGGGGACCTATACCCATTTGATCAACGGAACATTGGTATCACGCACTAAAAATTTACTCATTAATATTAGATACACGAAGAAAGTTTGTAAGTAAGCACACTAGACAATGACTCTACATGCAGTGGCGTCATAAGTATTCGTACAGAGAATATTCGTTATCTTCGTCTATCTTTTGTACCATACATAGGATAGTTATGGAAACTTTATCGTTCGTTTAGAAAAATTTAAAAATAAAAAAAAAAATAGTTCAACTCCAACATATAATGTAAAATATTAAAGAATTGAGGAAAATTTTAACTTTTTTATTTTTCTCAAATTTTTTGATGTTTTATATATATGTTGGAGTTGAACATTTTACGGAACTGAAAATTTACGAAAAGGTCGACATCAGAAACTTCGAAAATATTCTCAGAAGTAATAAGTAACAACTTAGATACATTTTAATCGAGATTTATCATTAAAAGAAATTTGAAGAAACTCCAAAATTCATATATATCCTGATACAGTCACTATGTTTCGAAAATATGAATTTAAAAGCGTTGACTGGATTCATTTGCACGAGTTTGAGATGCAACTAGTGGAGTTGCAATGCGGTTCAATTTGGAAGCAAAAGTTTGTGGACCAATTAAGGATGGTGTAAGAAACGCAAGAACGAGATTGGTTAACGGGAGTAACGCGAAGAATATTGAAAATGAAGTATAAAAGTGTGGAACGCTATTCCCGAAACATTCGACTCGCTGAAAAGTGGCGTCGGCCATTTTATCAATTTTTTCCCCACTTTCTCATATGAATCATTATTTTCGATATGAACTCCTAAAATCAGAGGCAAGAAAAAGACTTACTGATGGACATGAGCGATGCCAGTGTAGCATGAAAAACTACAAAATATGCATTTGATATAAAAACGGTTTGTCTCCACAGCAGGCAGCAGATATCCCATAAAGTAAATATTTTTTGTTTATTTATTTAAAAGGCAAAAAAAAAAAAAACGACCCTGGACGCGGACATTTTATTGATTTTTAGGGGGGGGGGGGGGGGGGGGGCACTCGAGCTCAAATGAGTTCGCCATCCCTGCGGACCTAAACTGTGACACTTCCATTATATAAAATGTTTTTGTAAATTTGGTGACAGGTTTGACAACCGTCATCTTACAATCTGCTCGTCATATGAAAATTATGGAATCTGTAAAAATAGAGTAAAGAGTGCTTCTTTCCTATCCGACAAGAAACTTTTCCAATATTAGAACAATATTAGGAACTCGCTAAGTACTCGCCAACCTAACCTATCTTTTTTCTTTTCAGACAATAAAAATGTTTCTAGATTTTTTATAGAAATTTGCTAATGTTCCGAGGTACCAAAAATGTGACTTCACTACATCTGTGAATTATCTCACACACTCGACCTCAACTTGTGCCCAATTGCACACGCATAAAACTTCAAATTAAGCCTATAGAGTTTCCGTCTGGACTTAATAAATCGCAAATATTTGGTTTCATTTCAAATTTCCAGTAACTTTTAATTTCCAATTTCTTATTTTTGTAATTTCCATGAAATTCCGAGGCACTCCGGTTGGGAAACACTGACCGAAACAAAATGCCATTTCAGAGAGAGTGATTGGGAATACATCAGCTTATCCTTATATGTATCTCAGTAATAAGATACAAAAGGACAAACAAGATTTTAACCTGAATAAACGCGCAATTATCGTCAACGTGCGGCAATTAAACGTGTTCTTCAACCACAAAAATAGTATTCACAACAGACCTTGCTCAGTTATCGTTTACAGTCTTGAATATGTCCACTGTAGAACGTGCTATGTTGGTAGCATGATGCGCAAATGGAAGACCAGGGACGGACTGACAGCAATCTGGGCCCTCGGGCATAATGAGGTTCTAGGCCTCTTGAAATCTGGTTTTTTCATATTACAGTTCGATTAGACACTTGACCCAATTGAGAACACACTCACTGTTTTATGATGACTGCGAGCCGGGGCCGCCGGGCCCCCTAATGGCCCTGCTCTCGGTCCATGCCCGATTGCCCGACTGCTCAGTCCGCCCATGTCTAAGACTATAGATGCGCACATATATACTACTACCTATAACATACCCGTAATAACATATATCTTCTGAAACTCTGCGAATCTCCAATTATGAGACCAATGCCATAATAAACCGCGTTTTAACATTCAACAATTTGAAAATTACTGAAAATCAGCAGCCACTAACTGATGTACACTTCAGTATCGTTATACAGGGTGTTTATAAAGTCCCTATCTATTTTAGTGAAAACGTAGAAAAAAGGGTAAAATTCAATAATAATATAATAGAAGGCATACATTTAATGAATATTTAAGCATATGATTCCACATGAGCACCATCAGTATCTCTACAGAGTTCGAATCTGTCAGCAGCATTGCGGAACACATTTTGGAGCATGACAGGGGTTATTTTTGTAACTGCTGTTACGATACGAGCACGTAAATGTCCCAGCTTCATTCAGATGGCATTTTAAATACCGTCGTCTTTCAACAAGATGGGCACCTTGTAATTACGCAAACATTGTTCGGGAGTACCTAAATGAACGATTTCCAAATCGGTGGATCGGACGTGGAGGCAACAGGCCCTGGGCGGCTCGATTTCCTGACCTAACGTCCTTGGATTTCTTTGCATGGAGCTTTATCAAATCAAACGTCTATCAAAAGAGGGTTACAGATCTGTAAGATTTACGTGCTCGTATCGTAACAGCAGTTACAAAAATAACCCCCGTCATGCTCCAAAATGTGTTCCGCAATGCTCATGTAGAATTATATGCTTAAGTATTCATTAGATGTATGCCTTCTATTATACTGTTATTGAATTTTACCCTTTTTGCTACGTTTTCACTGAAATAGATAGGGACTTTATAAACACCCTGTACAGTACGTATTTCAATTGAAATTTACTCTTAATCAGTTAAATGTTGTCAGGTTAAGTTCCACTATTAGTTTTCATTGTTAATTATTATTAATAATATATATTTACAGTGTACTACTATCCTCCTATTATAAATAAATGCCTTTAAAATTCAACTCAACTTATCTACTGATATAGTTTTTAGGTCTAATTAATATAAACTTCCTGTCCTAAATGTGAATTACAGCCACAGTTGAGGAATTGAAATCGTAAAAAAAAATATTTTTTTTTTTACTTAAAAAAATGGCGAATTTATTTCCACAACTGTTCTCGTTATATCACTTAAGTTTTAATTTAAATTTTGTTTAACCTATTTTAAGTTATGGACCCAACGTTTTAATTGCCATCATTTTTATGTCTTCCGTTATTACAACACTAAATATTTATCCAATACTTTTGTAAATGAACCACTGATGAAGATTTACGACATTTTATAAAAAGAAAAATAATATTCATTTCTGCTATTTATGTTGAGGATACAGCTTCCGTAAATAAAACTTGATCTTAAACCCTACCCGGAGTACTGGGGTATCCCAGTATACCCGGGGTATTGCTAGCGTAACTTTTATAAGGGGTAGGGATAAAGGGTTAAACCGGTTACCATCATAAATGGGGTAATAGTAATAGATTATTACAGGATTTTTCAAGTAATAGATCATAATTTTTTGGCTGTAACAGTAATAGTAATAGAACGCAAAGTAATAGATAATAGTCTATTACTTTTCTATTTACAGTGGCACTTCATTAACTCTGGGTTGTCGACAATTTTCTCATAGTTACTGCTGTCATTCAACCGTTTTCTTTGACAAGGGAATAACCAAAACCAACCATATCATGCTTGTTTATTACACCAAAAACAAATATTGTGGCAAATTTTTTTAATCAATAAAGTAAAATTTATCAAGACCTACAGTCTCTGAAATTGTAATGATTTGGTTGAAACAAATATTTCTTATAGACAAAAAAATCCTTTTCAAATGAGTGAAGTACCCCACATACAAAAGTAGTAGTAATAGATGACCAAGTAATAGTAATAGATGAAAAATAAAGTAATAGTAACAGAAGAAATCAAAAGTAACAGTAATAGAAACCCAGTAATAGACCCCATGTCTGGTTACCATATTATATTATTACCATTTATATTAGAAGACACTCCAAGCGTGTTAAAATCTCAAGATGAAACTTCTACAATAAGAAAAAATTTAAAGGTTGATCAGACTTGAGTGAAAGATTGAAGTTTAATTGAAAACAGGAAACCTCGTACGTCTGGCTACTAGCCATTGTCTAATTCAGTAACTAGGCCCTTTTTAAAAGTTTTAAAACAAATTCATCCATTTCATACGATCCTTGCGCGACTAAAAGTTATAATTAACAGACAGGGAGCTCATTTCCCCATGATGTCGGGGTGGGTGCACCCTGTGTACCTGTGGTCCGAGCAATGACAAGGTGAACAACCCGAGATTCAACAGAATGGAACGAATCAGAGTTTCACCGCTCAGGGTCAGTCACCTTATTAATACCATTGAGCCACCGGCGCCCGAGAGTCAAAATTAGATAGAAAATATTTATGAAGTTACTCGTCAGAAACTTCCATTAATAAAATGTGAACGCCATTTATATCAACTGCATCATCAAACAAAAAATTAACTAATAGTGTTCAGTAAACTGTCATCAAACTCTTCTCCAAAGACTCTATAATCTCCTGGTTGTTCCTGAGAATATTTGGAATCAGACGGTGTTCAGTAGCCAGATGCAAGAGGTTTCCCTACTGTCAATTAATATTCAATTCCTTTTCAGTTCAGTCTGATCTTCTTTCGGAGGTTTATTTGTAGTTCAAATTTTCTAGAACTTGAAAAAGCATCGAAGTGAAGGGTTGAAAGAACAGCTATTTTAATGGTCTCGTTTTAGTATGGAATTAAGGCATTTAACCCACATAATGAGTTAACTTTTGTAAATGGTCGATCTTATTTCGTACCATCTTCAATGCGGTATTGGTTACGTTTCAGGCGTCATCGAACAATCACTCTCAAAACACAATGAGAAATTTCACTGATCCCTCCTCCAATTTCAACAGTTCATAGTTCTCTTAGCAAACTTCTTTATCAACATTGATACGTGGAGATAAGCTGCATGGTGATAAAAGACTGGCTGATAGAACTTTCTTTCTGGTTGATCTCTGAAATGGTTCCAAACCTAAATGGTCTGAGAGGTGTATGATTGAGTTTGGGGACCAACAATGATGATAGTATTCAGGCGCCATACGGCAAACAGACTCAAAAAGCAGGTCGTCACAGAATAAACAATTTTTTTGTTTTGCTAAAGTTAAACTAATTTCGCTGTGTTTGGACGTACTTGCAATCCGTTACTCCACTTTCCCTTGAAAAAATACAAATAAATATATATATATATATATATATATATATTATATATATATATATTATATATATATATATATATATATATACATATATATATAGAGAGAGAGAGAGAGAGAGTGCAGCTAAAAATGTAATCTACCTCCGAATTTCATTCAGGATTTCGTATTCAATAAAGTCACCGCTTAAATTAAATAACAGATTAAAATGATCAAGAAGAGAGAGAGAGAGAGAGAGAGAGAGAGAGAGAGAGAGAGAGAGAGTCTGTCTACGAAAGAGGAAGTGATGAGAGCTACTGACCGCAGGTGCTTCATCTAATGGACCCCATTTTCAATGACCGACCGAGTTCATTAATAGCAAGAAATGTTCTATTGTAAAGATATGTTTTATGCTATGGAGTTGTTCACTATGTTTAAACTATTTAATTGCTTCACTGCTTTAGCAATTATGCTTCAACGCAAACATTTTACGTCCTGTGATGTAGATTTCTGTTCTAATGTCGCCAAGCGACTGTAAGTCCCGAGATATTGAATATGTTCGAAAATTCTATACTTTTGGTAGTATAATTTCAAGTTACAGACCACGCCAAAATCTCATAAGTGCGCGTGCGCGTGCGCCTCATTTGCAGGATTTGGTGAAGGAGAGAATTGCTGTCTGAGCTCCGCCTGCCCTCGTAGCCAGCCACGCATGGGTAGTAGTCAGAATACTTTTCGGGAGGGGCTAATATTTTATTTATATATATATATCATTTCTGTTATAGAATGGAGGATAGGAACACGATACAGTATAACCACGTAAGAAACCAGCATAATATAAATCTGGCCTTTCTCTTCTAATTCTCTTTGACTTTTACTGTACACCTCATTACAGGCAACTCCAATGTCATCACATATATATATATATATATATAAAAGTTTGTAAATGAATAAAAACACATTCCTAAATGTATTACAATAATTAAACATGTGCTGAAAGTACTTGTTATGGCGTACTTACTCATAATTTACTTATATTTTTTTTAAAATGCATAGAAATATCAAACCTATGATTTTATTTCGGGGAGGGGCTGAAACCCTCGTAGCCCCCCTGTCTATACATAATCGATCTGGAATACAATATCAAGAAAAACAACACTACCTCATAAAATGTTTACTGGTCGACTTTCAATGTGATGACATTGGAGTTGCCTGTAATGAGGTGTACAGTAAAAGTCAG